>JADRCH010000271.1:2725511-2794992 GCA_019843965.1 Rhynchomys soricoides | reverse complement strand
AGAGAGAGAGAGAGAGAGAGAGAGAGAGAGAGAGAGAGAGAGAGAGAATAGGTATAGATATAGATATATAAAATTTCAGATGGACATACAATGCATTCACCTTATATTTCCTGCCTATTACCATACCCCAAAATTCCTTTGGACTCAACTTTATTATTTTGTTTATGAAAGCTCCCCAATCCCAATTATTGCTGACCATGTATGAATGTGTGTGATGAAATATACTACAATTTGGGCAACCTAGCAGTGACCATATTCCTCCAAAGTAAAGTGAATTTCCCTACCTCGGTAATCAGCAACCGCCAACATCTCCCTAGCTATGGGGTGGAACATTCAAGACCCATCCTCTTCAAGTTGAAATCTTGACTGATTTGGTCTTAAATATGTTAAAACCAGCTGCTGTGAAATGATGTGTGTATCAGCCATGCCTTGTTCAGAACACAAAATTTCACTACTCTAGTCCACATTTTCTAGTACTTGAGTTATTTCTATCAATTTTATTTTTATAAAATAAGTAATGTCTCCTGGGATCAATACATTCTACTTGTGTATAATCCCTCTAATAAACTCATTTTTTACTTCTTATTTTTTTTAAACTAGATCACAGACCAATTAATTTCCATAAGACTTATTCATATAACTATTATTTTGGCTAACTCTTGTCCCCCTATCTCCTGTATTCCTGATTCTAACCTAACTTTTAAACTCAAGGATCTGTATCCTCCCTTCTTCCTGATTCTATTGTTTCCTTTCATCATTATTCTTAGGTTTCCACATGGAGCTTTCATTTTGGTTAAGCTTTCTTATAGAATAATTTAGAGATGAGAGAAAGATATGTGTGAAAACATGAGAATGTCTTAATACAATTGCAGACCTGACGAAAACTGGATGTATTTTACATCGGGATTCTAAATAGCATCATTGTTTACTATATCAAACATGTCAACATATAAAATTACAACAGATGATTGATATTGTAAGAAATATATCTCTTTGGACTTAAAAATAAATTGGAATTTACTACTTCCCAATATCCCTACAACCAAAGTAACTAAATGTGGATACTTACATTGCATAATAATTTAACTTCCATTATGCAGAGATAGTTTATATAGAATATCTATTCTTGGATTAATTTGTTTGAGGACCTTCAAATCAAAGACAGTATCATACTTTAGCCCAGCAAGCATTCTGTCATTGAGCTATATGTCCTGCCCTGGAAACTGTACACTTCAAAATAAGGTTACTATAATAATCAAATTAAACTTAACACTAATTCTACAGATCTTAAGAACAATTTTTCTCACATTTGACACTCTGATTTCATTTCCATTTCTTTCTACTTTGAAGACCAAAATAAAAAAATAAGTGAAGAATTATTTGAAGTAAGTTATTTGATGAAGTATTTAATGTATGTGCTAGAAATATCCATGTGCTTAATCAATGTTTTCTTGGGCATTGGTTGCATGGCTAAATCATATATTTTAAATTATCTTGTTTCTTGAATTGTAGATCTCTTCAAATTTAAATTTTTATCATTGGAAAAATTTATTAATTCTTCATCAACATCCTTTGTTCTTTTATTGAAATATATTTTCATATAATATATTTGTATATTAATTTCTTTATCCCTAGCCCGTCCTTGTTCCTTCTCATCTCCACACCCTTCTGGATCTACATCCTTTTTGTCATTGGTTGGAGAACAAATAGGCATCTAAGAAATAATAAAAAAATAAAATAACACAGAAAACAAATAATTCAAAATAAAATAAAGCAAACATAAAATGGCCAAAGGAAAAGAAGAAAAAAACCACAAAGATACAGATAAACCAGCAAAGGCATCTCCTAAAACACAAAACTGGAAGCTTCAATAGACAAGCTTGCAAAAGACATTTGCTTTGATCTCTATTCCACAAAATAACCAGAAAATAGAAAATAGTGCAAATATAAAGACCTAGAAAAATAATAGGGACTTCAAATTTATTTTAAAGTTTTTAAGAGCAAACTAGTTTCTCAGATGTACAAAATTTGATACTATCATTTTGTTCAGCTTTAAGGAAAAGAAAAAGAGCATTATTGCTAACAACACAGAAATCTTTGATATATCACTGATCCTATTTGAGCAATACTAAATAATTAACTGTAATGAAGAGGTACTAAATGGAGTTATAACTTTAAACATGATACTCAAGGATAATAGAATGCTTCTTACAACAACCTATGGCTGTAAACCCAGAATTCTTGGTTTTATATACATCTAAGATTTTACAGATATAAAACAGGATATTATCTTTTTTGATTGAAGGACAATCAATATATTGTAAGCAGAATATTGAATTGCATCACACTTCATTATAATAAGCACAGGTTGGAATGTTGATCTCAAAAAGACTTCTCTTCCTGTTATCTTTATAAATGTTGAAAAAGATATTTCTAAATATAGAGAATGTCAGAAAAATCAAACAATTTAAAGGCAAAAGAATACTTAAGAGAACATCCCAGAGTGGAAGATAATTACAGGGTACCTAAATAAAATGAGAAAGGTTGTAAGTGAAAATAAAAGTCTGCTATTATTGCTTTATTTTTAATTTGCTACCTACTTACCATTGAAAATCATTCACTGTAAAGTTCTGTTATTGATTTATACTGTTGCAGATCCCATCAGATAATGCATTAAATCACCATTAAAAACACAATGCAATATATTTTAAATATTTAAAATCTGGAAAACAGTTCATGTCTCTATTTTATACAATTATAGGAGCATTTGCACAACCCAGCTCTTCTGTATATGAATCTGACAAAATAAATATTAGATTAAAAGTTGTGACAAGACTCCTAGCTGGTCTGCTCCCATGAAGACACCATATCCTGACCCATCATAGAGGATCTGCTGCACTCAGAGCAGTTGGTACCACAGCTAAAGGCATGCAGGGCCACTGACCATACAAACTAAAAGCCTCCCTGGATTTCTGCTGCATACAGGGAAACAGAAACCACAGTCTATAGGACCCCTTGGAGAACATCTTCACACGGTACAATAGCTTGACTGCTCAACTGAAGACCCAATGGTCTGAAGGCCTCCCAGGTGATCTACTATAGCCAGGACAACAGATCAGCAGATTCTCTGCCCCTCTGAAGAGCCCCCAGTTGGAAGGCCCCACAGGTAGCCTGCTACAGCCAAGGCCACAAGCCTACTGGGAGACCTGAAGCAATCCAGGGACAAAAGAGGCAGACTCTAGACACAGTCACCTAGACCAACAAACACCAGGGATATACAAATAGTGAGAGGCAATAGTAGACAATAAGCAACAGACACCAATATATGTGGGCATCATCAGAACCCAGTTCTCCCACAACAACAAGCCCTGAATACACCAGCACACCTGAAAAACAGGAATCTATCCTAAAGTCATATCTCATGAAGATAATAGAGTCCTTTAAGGATGATATCAACACCTCACTGAAAGAAATACTGGAAAACACAGGTAAACAGGTGAAAGAATTGAATAAAGTAGCCCAAGACCTAAAAGTGGAAATAGAAACAATAAAGAAAACATAAATGGAGGCAAAGCTGGAAATTGAAAATCTAAGAAAGTGTTAATGAATTGCAGATGTAAGTATCACCAACAGAATACAAGAGCTAGATGAGAGAATCTCAGGTGTAAAAGATACCATAGAAGAGATTGACAAAACTGTCAAAGATTATTCAAAACATAAAAAAAACCTCCTAAGCCAAAGCACCCAGGAAATTCAGGACACAATGAAAAGACCAAATCTAAGAACAATCAAAATGAGGACAATGAAAATTCCAAGCTCAAAGGACCTGAAAATGTCTTCAACAAAATCATAGAAGAAAACTTCTGCAACCTAAAGAAAGAGATGGCCATAAAAGCACAAGAAGCCTATTGAACACCAAATAAATAGGACCAGAAATGAAAATCCTCTAATCACATAATAATCAAAACAGTAAATGAACAGAACAAAGAAAGAATATTAAAAGCTGCAAGGGAAAAGGGCCAAGTAGCATAAACAGGTAGACCTATCAGAATTATACCAGATTTCTCAACAGAGACTGTGAATGCCAGAAGAGACTGGCCACAGGTCATGCAGACTCTGATAGAGCACAAATGCCAGCCCAGGCTACTAAAACCAGCAAAACTCTCAATCAACATAGATGGAGGAACCAAAACATTCCAGGACAAAAACAAATTAAAACAGTATTTATATACCAATCCAGTTCTACAGAAGATCCTAGATGGAAAACTCCAACACAAGGAAGGTACCTGTACCAAAGAAAGGAAAAGATATTAAGCATCTCACTACAGGGCCAAAAGGAGAGAACCATAAGCACATGAAGCCACCTACAAAATAAATAAATAAATAAATAAATAAATAAATAAATAAATAAACCATATCAGAAATCAACAGTCATCTCTATTTAATATCTCTCAATATTAATGGACTCACTAACCTATTAACCATAAGCAAACAGACTGAATATGAAAACAAGATCCAGCATTTAGCTGCTCACAAGAAACACACCTCAATAACAAAGACGGACACTATCTCAGAGTAAAAAGGTGGAGAAAGGTCTTCCAAACAAATGGTCTTAGTAAATAAGCTGAGTTGCCTTCTTAATATCCAATAAAATAAATTTTCAACCAAAAGCTATCAAGCAGAATGAGGAAGGACACTTCATATTCCTCAAGGGGAAAATCCACCAAGTGAAAGCCTCAATTCAGAACATTTATGCCCCAAATGCAAGAGTACCTACATTAATAAAAGAAACTTTACTAAAGCTCAAAACACACATTGAATCCTACACAACAATAGTGAGAGACTTCAATACCCCATTCAATGGACAGATCATTGAAACAGAAACTGCACAGAGATATAAGGAAACTAAGAGAGTTTATGAACCAAATGGATTTAATTTATTAATTTAATTTATCTACAGAATACTTCACCCTCAAACAAAAGAATACACCTTCTTCTTAGTACCTCATGGTACCTTCTCCAAAATCAACCATTCAATTGCTGACAAAACAACCCTCAACTGATACAAGATGATTGAAATAATTCCATGCATCCTATCAGATCACCACAGGCAAAGGCTGGTCTTAAATAACAGCAAAAACAACTGCAAGCCCGCATATACATGGAAACTGAAAACTCTCTACTTGATGATAAATTGGTCAGGGAAGAAATAAAGAAAGAAATTAAAGACTTCCGGAATTTAATGAAAATATTAACTCATCATACCCAAACTAATGGGACACAACAAAAGCAGTACTAAGAGAAAAATTCGTAGCACTAAGTGCTCTGGTATAGAAACTGGAGAGATCTTACACTAACACATTAACAGCACATCTGAGAGCTCTAGAACAATAAGAAGCCAACTCACTCAAAAGTAATAGACCACAAGAAAGTGTCAAGCTCAGGACCAAAATCAACCAAATAGAAACAACAACAACAACAACAACAAACAATACAAAGGATCAACAAAAACAAAAGCTGGTTTTTGTGAAAATCAACAAGATAGATAAACCCTTAGGCAAAATACCTAAAGGGCCCAGATGAAGTATCCAAATTAACAAAATCTGAAATGTAAAAGGGGACATAACAACAGAAACAGAAGAAATTTAATAAAACATCAATTCCTACTATAAAAGCCTATAGGCTTTCCACAAAACTGGAAAAGCTACATGAAATGGATGGTGTTATAGACAGATATCAGATACCAAAGTTAAATCAAGAGCAGGTAAACTATGTAAACAAGCCAATATAACGCAAGGAAATAGAAGAAATCACTAAAAACCTCCCAACAAAAAAAATCCAGAACCAGATGGATTTAGTGCAGAATTCTACGAGACCATTTTTCTTTCCTTTTTTTCTTTCTTTTCTTTTTTTTCATTTAATTTCTTTTTTTCATACTTAATTTACATTGCAAATGTTTCCTTTTTTCCAGATCTTCCCTTTGGAACCTCTCTATTCCCTGCCCTTCCCCCTGCCACTATGGGGGTATTGCCCCAACCACCCAACCACCCACCCACCCACTCTCGACTTCCCTCCTTGGCATATCCTGTACTGGGGAATATAACACCCACAGGCCCTAGGGCCTCTGCTCCCCCTGATATCTAACAAGACCCTACTCTGATGCATATATGGCCAGCACAATGGATCCCTCCATGTGTATTCTTTGGTTGATGATTCAGTCTCCGGGAGTATTGAAGGGTCAGGCCAATTGCCACTATTGCTCCCTCCCTGGGGCTGCAAACACACTCAGCTCCTTCAGTCCCTTCTCCAACTCCTCCATCTGGGACCTCACACTCAGCCCAATCGTTGCTGTGAAGTGACTCTTGGGTATTCTGAACTTTTGGGCTAATAACCACTTATTAGTGAGTACATACCATGTTCTTTTTTTGTGACTGAGTTACCTCCCTCAGGATGATATTTTCAAATTCCATCCATTTGCCTGTGAATTTCATGAAGTCATTGTTCTTAATAGCTGAGTAGTATTCCATTGTGTAAATGTACCACATTTTCTGTATCCGTTCATCTGATGAGGGACATCTGGGTTGTTTACAGTTTCTGGCTATTATAAATATGGCTGCTATGAACATAGTGGAGCATGTGTATTTATTACATGTTGGAGCATCTTCTGGGTATATGCACAGGAGTGGAATAGCTGGGTCCTCAGGTAGTATTATGTTCATTTTTCTGAGGGTCTGCCAAACTGATTTCCAGAGAGGTTGTATCATCTTGCAATCCCACCAGCAATGGAGGAGTGTTCCTCTTTCTCCACATTCTTGCCAACATCTGCTGTTACCTGAGTTTTTGATTTTAGCCATTCTGACTGGTGTGAGGTGGAATCTCAGGGTTGTTTTGATTTGCATTTCCCTGATGACTAAGGATGTTGAACATTTCTATAGGTGCTTCTCAGCCATCGATTTTCCTCAGTTGAGAATTCTCCATTTAGGTCTGTTCCCCATTTTTTGACAGGGTTATTTGAATCTCTGGAATCTAGCTTCTTGAGTTCTTTGTATATATTGGATATTATCCCTCTATTGGACATAGGATTGGTAAAGATCTTTTCCCAATCTGTAGGTTGGCATTTTGTCCTAATTACAGTGTCCATTGCCTTACAGAAGCTTTGTAATTTTATGAGGTCTCATTTGTCAATTCTTGATTTTGTTGCATATAGGCTTTTGTAGTAGGATCTGATGCTTATTTGAATTTCCTCAGAATCTGTTGTTATATCTCTCTTTTCATTTCTAATTTTGTTAATTTGTATACACTCTCTGTGCCTTCTGGTTAGTCTGGCTAAGGCTTTGTCTATCCTGTTGTTTTTCTCAAAGAATCAGCTCCTGGTTTTGTTGATTCTTTGTGTAGTTCTTTTTGTTTCTACTTGGTTGATTTCAGCCCTTAATTTGATTATTTTCTGCCTTCTACTCCTCTTGGGTGAATTAGTTCCTTTTTGATCTAGCACTTTCAGGTGTGCTATTAAGTGGACGGTGTCTGTTCTCTCCAGTTTCTTTTTGGAGGCAGTCAGAGTTGTGAGTTTTTCTCTTAACACAGCTTTGATTGTGTCCCATAGGTTTGGGTATGTTGTACTTTCATTTTCATTAAATTCTAGGAAGTCTTTAGTTTCTTTATTTCTTCCATGACCAAGTTATCATTGAGTAGAGTGTTGTTCATCTTCCATGAGTATGTGGGTTTTTTCTTGTTGTTGTTGCCATTAAAGACCAGCCTTATTCCATAGAGATCTGATAGGAGGCATGGGATTATTTAAATCTTCTTATATCTGTTGAGGTTTGTTTTGTGACCAATTATATGATCAGTTTTGGAGATGGTACCATGAGGTGCTGAGAAGAAGGTATATTCTTTTGATTTAGGATGAAATGTTTTATAGATATCTGTTAAATACATTTGGTTTATAACATCTGTTAGTTTCACTGTGTCTCTGCTTAGTTTGTGTTTCCAAGATCTGTTCATTGATGATAGTGGGGTGTTGAAGTCTCCCACTATTATTGTGTGAAGTACAATGTGTACCTTGAGCTTTAGTAAAGTTTCTTTTATGAATGTGAGAGCTCTTGCATTTTGGGTATAGATGTTCAGAATTGATGTGTATAAAGTGTCCTTCCTTATCTTTTTTGATGACTTTTGGTTAAAAGTCAATTTTATCCGATATTAGAATGACTTCTCCAGCCTGTTTCTTGGGACAAAATGTCTGTAAAATTGTTTTTGAGCCCTTTACTCTGAGGTAGTGTTTGTCTTTAACATGGAGGTGCATTTCCTGGATGCAGCAAAATGCTGGGTTCTGTTTCTGGATCCAGTCTGTCAGTCTATGTCTTTTTATCGGGGAACTGAGTCCATTGATATTAAGAGATATTAAAGAATAGTGTTTGTTGCTTCCTATTATTTTCGATGTTATTTTTATGTTTGTGTGGCTATCTTCTTTTGAGTTTGTTGACAGGTTTCTTTCTTGCTTTTTCTTGGGTGTAGTTTCCCTCCTTGAGTTGGTGTTTTCCATCTATTATTCTTTGTAGGGTTGGGTTTGTGGAAAAATATTGTGCAAATTTGGATTTGTCATACAATATTTTGTTTTCACCATCTATGATTATTGAGAGTTTTGCTGGGTATAGTAGCCTGGGCTAGCATTTTTGTTCTCTTAGAGTCTATATGAAATCTCCCCAGCATCTTCTAGCTTTCATAGTCTCTGGTGAGAAGTTTGGTATAATTCTGATAGTTCTGCCTTTATATGTTACTTGCCCCTTTTCCCTTACTGCTTTTAATATCCTTTCCTTATTTTGTGTACTTGGTGTTTTGACTATAATGTGACAGGGGGAATTTCTTTTCTGGTCCCGTCTATTTGGAGTTCTGTAGGTTTCTTGTATATTTATGTTCATCTTTTTCTTTAGGAAGTTTTCTTCTATTATCTTGTTGAATATATTTTCTGGTCCTTTAAGTTGGGAATCTTCACTCTCTTCTATACCTATTATCCTCAGGTTCTGTCTTCTCATTGTATCCTGGATATCCTGGATGATTTGGGTTAGGAGCTTTTTGCATTTTGTGTTTTCTCTGACTGTTGTGTCCATGTTTTCTATGGCATCTTCCATACCTGAGATTCTCTCTTCCATTTATTGTATTCTGTTGGTGATGCTTGCATCTATGACTCCTGACTTCTTTCCTATGTTCTCTAACTCCAGGGTTGTCTTCCTTTGTCATTTCTTTACTGTTTCTATTTCTGTTTTTAATTCCTGGATGCTTTTGTTCATTTGTTTGATTGTGTTTTCCTGTATTTCTGCCCATTTGATTGTGGTTTCCTGTAATTCTTTAAGGGATTTTTGTGTATCCTCTTTAAGGGTTTCTAGTTTTTTACCTGTGTTCTCTTGTATTTCTTTAAGAAAGTTATTTATTTCCTTCTTAAAATCTTCTATCATCCTCTGGAGATGTGATTTTAAGTCTGAATCTTCCTTTTCTGGTGTGTTGAGGTTTCCAGGGCTTGCTGTGGTGGGAGATCTGGGTTCTAATGATGCCAAGTAGCCTTGGTTTCTGTTCCTTGTGTTCATGCCCTTGCCTTTCGCCATCTGGTTATCTCTGGTGTTAGCTGGTCTTACTCTCTCTGACTGTGGCTTGTCTTTTCTGCAAGCCTAGGTGTCAATACTCCTTGAAGACCAGTTCTTTCTGAGAGGAATTTGTGTTTGGAGAGCTGTGGTGCAAGGTCAGCTCTGGGGTGCAGACATAAACAAAAAGGAGCTAATTCCCAGCTGTCCCTTTTTTCCCATATCCTGATGACTCTGCAAGGGTCCCTCTTGGTCCAGTGAATTTGAGAAGAAGTGATGATGGTCTTGCCTGTGCTTAAAGAAGAGTCTGCACTCCTGGTATACCAGCTATCTCCTGGTACTATTTGATTATGGAGCTCTGTGACACAGGATCTGCTCTCCAACCACTGAAAGAAACCAGAACCCCATTCCTCATTCCCTGAGTTCTGGGTATTCCAGTATCCCTCTGAGCAGACAGTCTTGACCACACTCCTGGGAGGCTAGCTTTCTCCCAGCGCTATTTGGCTACAGAGCCCTGGTGGCCCAGGCAGAGGTCTCCTGCCACAGATGGAAAATGGAAGGCTCTTTCCTCCTAGCTTTTCCTCAGTCCCTGTGTCTGGAACTCTGTGTCACAGGATCTGCTCTTCATCCACTGAAAGAAGCCAGAACCCTGTTCCTCAGTCCCTGTGTCCTGGGGATTCCAGGTGTGTTCCTCTGAGCAGACAGGCTTGCTCATACTCCTGGGAGGCTAGCTTTCTCCTGGCACTATTTGGCTATGGAGCCCTGTTGGTCCAAGCAGAGTTCTCCTGACACAGATGGAAATGGGAAGGCTCCTGTTTCTGGCTGTTCCTCAGTCCAGGTGTCCCAAGGATTCAGGGCGAGTTCCACTGAGCAGTGTTCCTCCTATTACCTCCTCTCACTGTTTTTTCCACGCTCCTAGGCAGCTAGCTTTCTCCAGGCGCTATTTGGCTATGAAGCCCTGGTGGCCCAGGCAGAGGTCTTCTGCCACAGATGGAAACCACAAGGCTCTTTCCTCCCAGCTGTTCCTCAGTCTGTGTGTCCCAAGGATTCCGGGCGAGTCCCAGTGAGCAGTTTTTCTCCTCTTACTCTCTCTCAAGAGCTTTTCCATACTCCTGGGAGGCTAGCTTTCTCCCAGCGCTATTTGGCTATGGAGTTGTGGTGGCCCAGGCAGAGGTCTCCTGCCAGAGATGGAAACCAGCTCTACGAGACCTTCAAAAAAGACCTGATAGCAACATTTCTCAAACTATTTCATAAAATAGAAACAGAAGGAACACTGCCTAACTTGTTCACTGAAGCCACAATTACTCTGATACCTAAACCACACAAGGACCTAACGAAAAAGAGAACTTTAGACCAATCTCACTTATGAATATTGATGCAAAAATACTCAATAAAATTTTTGCAAACCAAATCCAAAAACACATCAAAACCATCATTCACCACGATCAACTAGACTCATCCCAGTGATGTAAGGTTGGTTCAATATACAAAAATCCATTAACATAATCCACTATATATACAAACTTAAAGGAAAAAATTCATGATCATATGATCATCTCCTTAAATGCAAAAAACAAACAAACAAAAAAACCAAAAAAAAAAAAAAAAACCCGTTTGACGAAATACAACAGCCCTACATGTTAAAAGTACTGGAGGTATCAGGAATACAGGCCCTACCTAAGCATAGTAAAAGAAATTTTTTGCAAATCAACAGTCAATATCAAATCAAATGGAGACATACTTGAAACAATCCCACTGAAATTGGGGACAAGACAAGGCTGCCCACTCTCCCCATATCTGTTCAATATACTATTTGAATTGCCAGCTAGAACAATAAGATAACAAAAAGACATAAAGGGTATACAAATTGGAAAAGAAAAATAAAGCTATCATTATTTGGAGATGATATGATAGTATACATGAGTGACCCCAAAAATTCTACCAGAGAACTTTGCCAGCTGACAAACAACTTCAGCAAAGTGGCCAGATATAAAAATCCAAATAAGTCAGTATTCTTCCTTTGTGCAAATGATAAACAGACTGAGAAAGAAATTAGGGAAACAACTCCCTCCACTGTTGCCACAAATAATATAAAATAATATAAAAATATAAAATATATCTAACCAAACAAAACAAAGATATATATGACAATAATTTCAAGTCTCTCCAGAAAGATATCAAAGAAGATCTCAGAAATGGTCATGAATTGGCAGAATTATTATAGTAAAAATGGCCATCCTACCAAGGCAATCTACAGATTTAATGCAATCCCCATCAAAATCCCAATATAATTCTTCAAAGACATGGATAGAGCAATTCTCAAATTCATCAAGAAAAGGACAAAAAAAAAAGAATCCAGCATAATGAAAACAATTCTTAACAATAAAAGAATGTCTGGGGGAAATCACCTTCCCTGACCTCAAGCTTTACTACAGAGCAATAGTGATAAAAACTGTATAGTATTGGTACACAGACAGACATATTGATCAAGGGAGTAGAATTAAAGACTCAAAAATAAAACTACACACTTACTTGATCTTTGACAAAGACCTCAAAAATATACAATGTAAAAATGAAAGCATCTTCAATAAATGATGATGCTGGTATAACTGGTTGTCTGTATGTAGAAAAATGAAAGTAGACCGATATTTGTCACCTTGGACAAAGGTCAATCCAAGTGTATCAAGGACCTCAACATAAAACCAGATACATTGAATTTAATAAACGAGAAAATGGAAAAGAAACTTGAACTCATTGGCACAGAAGGAAATTTCCTTAACAGAACACAAATGCTCATGCTCTAAGATCAATAATTGATAAATGGGACCTCATGAAACTGAACAGCTTCTGTAAGGCAAAGGATATAGTCAATAATACAAATCAGCAACTTACAGAATGGGGAAAAAAATCTTCACTAACCCTACATCCACCACAGGGCTAATATCCAAAATAAATAAAGAACACAGCAAGCTAACCATGAAAAAAACAAACAACCCAATCAAAAAATGGGGTACAGAACTAAATTGAGAATTCAAAACAGAGGAATCTCAAATGGCTGAGAAGCATCTAAGGAAAGGTTCAAAGTCCTTAGTGATCAGAGAAATGCAAATGAAAATGACCCTGAGATTTCTCCTTACACCAATCAGAATGGTTAAGATAAAAACCTCAGGTGACAACACATGTTGGTGAGTATGTAGAGAAAGAGCAACACTCCTTTATTGCTGGTGGAATTGGAAACAGGTACAACCTCTCTGGAATTTAGTTTGGAGGTTCCTCACAAAATTAGTAATAGAACTACCTTAAGACCCAGCAATACCACTCCTGGGAATATACCCAATAGATTCCCTACCATATCACAGGGACAAGTGTTCCACTATGTTCATAGTGGTCTTATTTGTGATAGACAGAAGGTGGAAACAACCCTGATATCTCATAACAGAAGAATGGATACAGAAAATGTGGTTCATTTATACAATGGAATATTACTCAACTACTAAGAACAAGGACATCCTGAGTTTTGTTGGCAAATGGATAGAACTAGAAAATATCATCTTGAGTGAGGTAACTCAGACCCAAAAGGACATGCATGATATGTACTCACTAATAAGTGGATATTAGCCAAAAATATTTTTAAAACACAGAATATCCAAGATACAGTTCACAGAACTCAAAAAAGGTCAACAAGCTGAAGGAGCCAAGTAAGAACACCTAATTCCAACTTATGAGGAAGAAGAAAGCAATTACAAATGGGAGGGAGGGAGAGATCTAGGAGGGAAAGTAGACTGGGGCGGGGGAGAGGGGGACCTGATCTTGTATTGGGTGAGGGAAAAGGACTAAAGTTCTGAGGGCCAGAAGAAAGAATGGAAACAGGCAACCTCAGAAGGTAGGTGGTTGGGGGGACCCTCCAGAATGTACCAGAGACCTGGGAGCTAAGAAACTCTCAGGACTCAAAGGAAGGGACCTTAGATGTAATGCCCAATAGTAGGGAGAGAGAACTCCTAGAGCCCACCTCCAGCAAGAAGACAGAACATCAAATGAGGGAAGGGGTTGCCATCCTACAGTCAAAACTCTGACACATAGTTGTTCCTGTCTGAAAGAATTACAAGTATGGAAATGGAGAGGAGCCTGAGAAAAAGAAGTTCCAGGGACAGGCTCATAGTGGGATTCAGCTCAAGAGGAGGTCCCAAGGCCTGACACTGTTAATGAGGCTATGGAGCCCTCACAAAAAGTGACCTATCATGACTGCACTCTGGAAGACCCAACAAGCAACTGAAAGAATCAGAAGCAGATTATTTGCACCCAACCAATGGACAGAAGCTGCTGACTCCTGTGGTTGAATTAGAGAAAGGTTGAAAGAAGCTGAGGAGGAGGGATACCCTGTAGGAGGATCAGCAGTCTCAATTAATCTGGACCCCTGAGATCTCTCAAACACTGGACCACTAAATAAGCAGCATACATCAGCTGATAAGAGGCTCCCAACACATATACAGCAGAGGACTGATGGGTCAGTGTTCCATCAGAGATGATGTACTTTACCCTCAAGAGACTGTAGGCCTCAGGGAGTTTAGAGGTCAAGTGAGGTATGGGTGGGGACACTCATGTGGAGAGATGGGGTGGGGAGGAGGTATGGGATGTGGAATAGCTGGAGGGTGGACAGGGGGAATAAAATCTGTAATGTAAGTTAATTCATTAAGTAAGTAATTAAAAAATAAAGTAAAATGTGAAAATAGAGTTATGATAAAGTTTTCTTAGTTATTTGGAATACTAATAAATGATAAAACCCATAGTCTCCTGTGTAAAGCTAAAGTTACAAAAAAAGTTATCTACCAGAGAAAGCACAACAAACAAGTGAAGAAAACGCAAATCTTTTCAAAATTGTCTGTAATATAGATGAATCTTTCTGTAAAATGAAGTATATAGTTATGGTCTGGCTCTGCCTCCTATTGCCATGCTCCAAGAAATAAGACTCAGACTCAAAATATATTTACATATACTTTGGCCATATAGGTAAGTTCTTCTCTGACTAGACCTAACTTAAGATATTCTTTTTTTTAACCTACACTGTACAGCATGGCTGTTTACTTGTGCTCAAGTACTTTGTGTCTGTCTTCTCACATCTTCCTAGCCAAATCTTCTGGTTAATGGCACTATTTCAGAATTCTTTATTTTCCTGGATGTTCTACCTGTTACTTACTGCCTAAGCCATAGGCCATAGACTTTTTAATTGGCATGTGATACATGCATACAATACACATGATATTCTCTCTACAATGGCACTTTTAAGTCCAATAAATGGTTCTTATTTTCCAAATATACTTGAACAAAATTACACCAATTATGAAACAATTATGAAAATCTAAATATTGTATACATTAAAAATGCCCAGTCAATTTGTACTTGGAAACTTAAACTATTCTATCATCTATCCTGTCTTGTTGAGTTGATAAGTTCTGTATCTAAATAATTTCCTATAATAACTCATTTTATTCACCTAAATACTTTCCCTTAGAGCTATAACATCTCTTAAATACTTAACAATTTAAGCTTATACTAAGACTATGACTATCTAATCTTCAAACCCATCAGGGACCTGAGAAAGAATAGAAATTATGTGAGTATACAGGGATACTCACATAATGTAGTGATGCAGCTTCCAAAAACCATAAAAATGATAGTGATAGTTGATTGCTGGGACAATCTGGAATATTATATCTATAACTCTAATCTTTAAGGTGATCAATAACTCGTAAAGCACCATGTGATAGTATCATATTTTTAAGTATTAATATTGAATCTTCATGCTCACTTAATCTGGTCATTTCTGTAGCACCTAAAAATGTTTTGTTTAAATCTACTTTAGCAAGAATTCTCAAATTTTATTTCTAATACCTTCACTATATGATAGACTCCATTTACTTTGAAATATTATAGTTGGAAAGCAATATTTTTCTACTGTACGTGTGTGTTTGTCAGTGTGATGTGCACTGAAGGCTAGAAGATAACCTGGGTCTTATTACTGTAAAGGTATCCACCTTGTGTTTTGGATAGACTTGATGATTTGGATAGGCTGGCTGGTCAGTGAGCCACAAGGTTCAACCTCACTCTAGTTCCCCAATACTGGAACTAAAACTATGCAGACACACCTATCATGGTGGTTTGAATGGGCATGGCCCACATAGAATCATGTGTTTTAATTCTTGGTCTACAGGGAGTGGGATTAATAGGTATGACCTAGTTGGAAAAAGTGTATCACTGTTGTGGGTATGGAGTTTTCATATGCTAAAATTTTGCCAAGTGTGAAGCTTCTGCTGCTTGTGGACCAAGATATAGAAGTCTCAGCTCCAATACTATACCCACCCTCCCCCGCATGCCACCATGGTTCATGCCATAATGATAATGGACTAAATCCCTGAAACAGTAAACCAGCCCCAATTAAATGCTATTGTTATTGCTTTGAATTGTGTGTTTATTAGCTTGTTTGTTTGCTTATAACAGAACCATGGTTATTGTGTCTCCTCACAGCAATAAACACCAATATATGCTGTCACATATAAATAAATAAACAAAAAACTCAGAGACGCATTCATTTGCTTGTATGTACACTCAGAATTCTGATAAAAAGACTAAACTAGAAGCCATAATATATATACAGAAGATCTGCTACAGACCCATGCAGGCACGGTGCATGCTCCCTCAGTCTCAGTCTCTGTAAATTAGTATGTATTTTGATTATGTTGATTTAGATGGTCTCCTTTATTTAGTGCTCTCCATTCCTTCTATCTTTTACACTATTTCTACCTCCCATTATGTGCAGTTCCATGAGTTCTGGACCATAGCAGGAACTCTGATGTAGACATCACATTCAGGGCTGAGTGTCCCAAGACCTCTCACTGTATGCACAATGTGTCCCTGTGGGTCTCTGTATTTGTTCCCATCTGCTGTTGGAAGAAGCTTCTTTGATCTTGCTCTACAAGGCACTGGTCTATGTATGAGTATAGCAAAATATCATTATAAGTCATTCTATTGCTACCTAAATAAATACAAATAAATGCTACAAATAAACATTTGTTTTAGAACTGTACTATTTGGCTTTATTGTAATTCCCTGTGATATCTAATTTCTGGGTTTTGGTCACTCAAGTAGTATTAGGAATGGGTTGTATCTCATGGAGTGGTCCTTAAGTCAACCATCTCCCACAAGCTTGTTACCATATCTTTCAGGCTGCTCATCACTGTAAATCAAAAGTTTTATGGCTTGGCTGATATGCACTTCTCTCTGTAGTATGAAGAATACCTTTTTGTATCAACAACACTAGAATGTGGAGGAAAGGCTTTATCAAGCAGCAGCTTGACTTCTCTTTGTTCAATGATGAGCCCTTCGACCAACAATTCATTTAAGGGTAATATAATCCTAGAACATGAAGCATCATTTGATGAAAAGAAATTTGGTAGTATAAAATTCTAATGGCATAGCAGCTTCCTAAACTATCTATGTATATGAAAGCAATCCAAATGAAATCTTCAATTAAAAATTTTTAAATGCTTTATTTATTTACATTCCAAATATTGCCCTCTTCTCAGTTCCTCTTCCAAGAGTTTTTCACCCCATCCCTCCTCCCCTTTTCCACTGAGAGGGTGATCCTCCAACCAACCCCTGAGCCCACCTACCCACCACCACTTCATCCCAGACTTTTCTCTTCTCTGGGACATCAAGTCTTTACAGGATTAGGATCATCCACTCCCACTAAGGCCACACAAGACAGTCTTCTGTCACATATATGCTGGAGGTTAATGACCAGCCCTTGTATGCATTTTGATTGATGGCTTAGTCTCAGAAAGCTCTCAGATTTCTAGGTTAATGAACACTCTTCATCTTCATATGGCATTGTCATCCCCTTCAGCACCTTCAATCCTTCCCCTAACTCTTCCATAGTGGTCACCTGCCTCAGTCCAATGGTTACCTGTAAGTATCTACAGCAGCTTTGGTTAGCTGCTGGCAGAGACTCTCAGATGGCAGCTATGCTAGGGTTTTCTCTGTAAATGCAACATGGTATCAATAATAGTGTCAGGGTTTGGTGCCCGAACATAGGATGGATCCTAAGTTGAGTCTGTCATTCAATGTCCTTTCCTTCAATCTGTGCTCCATTTTTGTTGCTGCATTTCCTTTGGTCATGAACAATTCTAGGTCAAAAAATTTGAAGGTAGGTTGGTGAAATTATCCCTCCACGGTGGGGCCTGTCAATATACTGGAGATTTTCTATCCAGGTTCTATCTGCCTGCTGTTGAACATTTCAGCTAAGGTCATCACAATTAAGTCCTGGGAGTCTCTTACATCCCAAGTCTCTCAGACATTCTAGAGGTTCACTCTATTTCCCACCCCACATTGCTGCATATTTCCATTCATTCTCCTGGCCCTCTGGGCTTTTCTCCTATATGTGATCTTGTCCAGTTCACTTCCCTCTCCCCTCTTCCACCAAGATCACTTCCTCCCTTTGCCTCCCATGGTTATTTCCTCCCCTCTCTAAGTGGAATTGAAGCATCCTCATTGGGCCTTTCTTCTTAATTAAGCTCTTATGGTCTGTAAGTGGCATCATGGGTATTTTGTAATTTTTTGCTAATATACACTTATCATGAGTACATACCCTATATATTCTTTTGGATTTGGGCTACCTCACTCAGGATGCTATTTGTAATTTCCATCCATTAGCCTGCAAATGTCATGATGTCCTCATTTTTAATAGTGGAATAGTATTCCATTGTGTAAATGAACCACATTTTCTGTATCCATTCTTCAGTTCAGGGACATCTGAGTTGTTTTTAGCTTCTGCCTATTATGAATAAGGCTGCTATGAACATAGCAGAGCACACGTCCTGGTGATATGTGGGAACATCTTTTTGGTATATGCCCAGGAGAGCTCTTCAGGAAGAACTATTTCCAATTTTCTGATGAACCTCCAATTAATTTCCAGAGTGAATACTCCAGTTTGAAATCCCACTAGCAATGGAGGAGTGTTCTCCTTTCTCCACATTCTTACCAGCATGTGCTAGCATATGACTTTTGATCTTAGCTATTCTGGTGGAATCTTATGGTCATTTTGGTTTACACTTCCTTCATGACTAAGAATTTGAACATTTATTTAAGTGCTTCTCAGCCATTCAAGATTCCTCTGTTGATAATTGTCCTTCTAGCTTTGTACCCTATTTTTAATTGGGTTAAATTGGGTTTTTGGAGTCTAACTTCTTGAATTATTTATATATTTTAGATATTAGCCATCTATTGGATTTAGGATTAGTGAAGATCTTTTCCCAATCTGTAGGTTTCTATTTTCTCCTATTGACAATGTCTTTTTTCCTTATAGATGTTTTGTCAGTTTCATGAGGTCCCATCTATCAATTGTTGATCTTAGAGCCTGATCCATTGATGTTCTCTTTAGGAAAATTTCCCCTGTTCCAATGCATTTGAGAATCTTCTATTAGATGTAGTGCATCAGGTTTTATGTTGGTGTCCTTAATCCACTTGGACTTGAGCTTTGTATGAGATGATAAATATGGATCAGTTTACATTATCCTACATGCAGACCACCAGTTAGAACAACACCATTTGTTGAATATGATTTATTTTTCCCACTGTATCGTTTTGGTTTCTTGGTCAAAGATCAAGTGTCAACAGGTATGTTAGTTTATTTCTGGGTCTTCAATTCTACTCCATTGATCCACCTGCTTGTCTCTGAACCAATACCACACAGTTTTTATGACTGTTGCTCTGTAGTACAGCTTGGGATGGTCATTCACTTAAAGTTTAATCTTTTTATTAATTTTGTTTTTCACAATCTCAGTTCTATTCTAATTATTTTCTACTACACACCCTTTTTTCTTTTCCAACTTTGACAGTTCTTTCTACTCTTTATATTTATTGGATATTTTATTTATTTACATTTCAAATGTTATCCCTTTTCCTGGTTTCCCCTCTGGAAACCTCCTATCCCATCCTCTATCCCCCAGTTTCTATGAGGGTGCTCACCCACCAATAGATCATTTTCCCATATTAATGATATTTTGTTCTCTTTCTGACTTTGAATTCATCTTTATCATGGATACAGGCAGCAATAATACTAATGAAAACTTAAATGATGTTAGCATTTATATAATAAAATTAATCTTGGCAATGTTAAAACAATGGGAGAAGGAGATTGGGACAAACTCTAACATTAGGTACCTGTGTTCCTTAACAAGAAGAATGATGATCTTTAAATCTGCACATGCTATAATTTAGAGGGGAATATCCGACCCTTTCAAGGAAAATATTGATAAGCTTATACAGGATACAAAATGAAAAAAATATTATTTACCATGCATTAGAAATAAGAATAAGAGACAAGTAGAAACAAAGTGAATTACAATACAGTAACACAAAGCAGTTTCAAAATGTCAGACACAAAATTCTTGATATTAGTTAGCACTTTAAATCTGGATCCTTTAGAATCCTAACTCTAGAGTATATTTACTATGTTATCTAGCACTAACTTATTATAAATATGAAGATAATTAAAATCATGTTTTAGTGTTAATTTAAGCATACTCGTTAGTTGAAAGTAAATGTATGAGGAATGTGATGACATTACAAAAATAATCAATCACACACTGGACTACCTTCATTAATGTGAAGACTATTTTAAACAGGAAAATTTTGTGAGATACCAAAAGACATGTAAAGATGGAATTTTTTTTCTTCAAGAAGACATGACAATCCTGGTGAGTGACACCTGACAAAACAGAATCAAAACAAGAGACAGCAGTGATAGAACTGAAGGAAGAAACAGACAACTTGTGTAGTTCAAGACTCAAGTATCTCCATGACCATGATTGAGGGATCTGGCTGGCAGAAAATCAGCAAAGAGATGCATGGCCTGAACCGCACTATCAATCACTTTGCTCTGTTTGTTAATCAAAAAGTATTTTATTCAACTATAGCTGCATTCACATTCTTCTCAAATGCAAATAAAATATTTGTCCGTAGAGTACATACAAACTATTAAATACTATTAATACGTATACTTGAATACGTATTCAAGGAAACATAAATTTCATGAAGCAAATGAGTTTCTCATGTTACTGAACTTTATCATATAAATACACTGTGTAGTGGTTTAAAAGAAAATGGCCTCAGAGGCTCACAGGGACTGCCACTATAAGAAGATGCAGCCTTCTTGAATTAGGTATGTCCTTATTGGAGGAAGTGTGTCATTAGGAGGTGAGCATTAGAGTCTTGGTTGCTCAAGCCAGGCCCAGAGTCACACATCTTTCTGCCTGCTGATCCAGTTGTAAAACTCAGAGCTATCCCTCTGGTACCATGTCTGCCTGTGTGATGCCATTCTTCCTTCCCTGATGATAATAGGCCAAGTTTCTGAACTATAAGCCAGTCCTAGTTAGATATTTTCTATATGGCATATATTCACAGCATTAAAACCCTAGCTAAGACACACTAGAAGGTTTCAAAACATGTTCACATTGAAGATGCTGATAAATATTGCAACAACTTTCATATATATTTTTTTTCTGAGAAAACTAAAAAAATCACCAATATAAGTTAGATCATTTACCCTAAAAAACACTTCTGCAAAAATATCTATAACTAATATAATAGCAACTAATTGATATTTTACTCATATGTTTTATATTTAGAATATTCTCTCAACACTCTTATTCAAAATCAGGTTTTCCTAAATATTACAGTAAGGCAAGAGAAAAGGAAATCATAATTTTATTTAAAGTAAGCTAGGAACAGGATGTAGTAGTGCATGACTTTTATCTCAACACTTGGAACGTAAGATGCTGAGTAAGAGGCCAGCCTAATCTATTTAGTGAGTTCCACAATAGTCAGTGTCTGTCTCAAAAAGAAACAGAAAACAAGGAACCTCAGTTTATTTATAGATAGCATTATTGTCTATAGTAAAGTTACTAGATACAATATCAGTGTTCTAAGGTCAGTTCTTATTCCTAACAACATAGATAACAATTGGAATGTGAAAGTTTATGAGATTTTCATTGTTGTTTAGAAGTAGCTTTGGGTGTCCACGCTAGTGTGCATGTATTCATGCCTATATGAGTAGATTTTACAAGAATATGTACTCATGAAAATGCTAGAGTTTGTTGTTGGCTATCACTCCTCCATAGACATTTTAATTTATTTTTGTACCTGTAAATATTTACATGTACTCTGTGTATGCAAGCTCCCTGAAAGCCAGAGAAATACATTAGATTCCCAGGAATTATAATTAAAAAGAGTAGTGAGGCAAGAGTTGTGCATGCTAGGAATAAAAACTGGGTTCCCTATAAGAATACCAAGTATTCTCATCTGCCAAGCCATCTCTCTAGTCATCTGTTATGGTGAATTCATAAATCAATATAAATATAACTCATAATTTTAAGATTTATATGTATAAATCTATAAAAATTAGTGAAAGAAACCAAAGAAGGTCTCAATAAAACATAAAATAGTATTCATTGGTTCACTGTTTAGATATGAAACCCTGATATAGTTCATGAATTCAATAAATTCCTAAGCAGAATCCTATAGAGTTTGTCTATAGATATTAGCACACTGATTCAAAAGTTCATCAGGATATTTAATAAAGATAAAATTTCCTACACATTTTTTTTTTTAAAAAAAAGCAGGAATAAAAAAATAAAACAAGAAATTCCAGCAAATTAATTTCAAGCCTTATGTAAAGATATAATAATGAAGACAGGATTATTGGATACATATGTGTGTGTATATAAAAATTAATGAAATAACAAAAATTTGCTGAAATACTCCTACACAAAAAAATCCAAAGATGGTTGTTAAAACACATTTAATGAAAACAGTTAAATATTTTCTAAAAATGAATACTAAAACAATTAGACAAGATGTGAATTTTATGACTATATTTTATACCTATACAAAACTCAACTCAAAAGAATCACAGACTAAGAGCTTTCTGAAGAAAATAAATTCCATAGTCAAATGTTCACACAAGTTCAATCCCAACACTCACATATCCAAGGCCAAAGGATTATGATTTTGGAATCAAGATGTCTTATATAAAAAGTTTAGGGCTCAACTATTCTGGCATAAACCTTCTATGAAATATTTATAGAAGGAAAATTAAACTGAGCTATGATCAAAACAGAGTAATTTTGAACACATGTTGCTACTTTAATAAAGCTAATGTGAACCTTGGTATGCATTGTATATTAGTTATATGAAATCCTAGAAAAAAAAGACATATACAACATAAATAACCCAACATTAGTCAGAGATTTGTAAAAAAAGTACCTTTGTCTAATCAAAGTATTCCAGCTTTTTATTTGCATCTTTATTTGGTTTGAATTTTAAAACCTGTGAAATTATTCTGTTATAATACAACATGTGAACAAGATATTGTTCCCTAACCAAAACACATAAAACTTTAGCACATACAAATGTTAACACATTATGTACTACAGCATTAAAATAGAGTGCATATATAATTAAGTGTTTCATGCAGTACGAAAATGGACATATGTGGAATTAAGATGGGCAAAATGTACAGAAAGTTAAAAAATTCGAAATTAATATATGATTTCTGGCATATATATGTATGCCAGAAATGTGCATACATATATATGTATGTATATACATGTATGCACACACATACACACACACACACTGGGTAGGAATGCTTTTGGATTTCTGGTATACAATTTAACAATTTTGAAATCGAATCACAATTGTCTTCTAAGATGAAAAAAAAATTAATAGATGAATTTGAGATATTTTGTTATTGTTCTGAATGTCAAATATATTAAAGAAGCAGTGTCTGAAATGAATTATTAATAATTATTAGATTTAGAGAGTTCAGCAAGACTTTTAAGTTTAACTAAGATATCAAATGATGGGAACAGAAATTATGAATAAAAACATATACATGACTTAGTATGAATGCATGTAATATGTAAAAAGCTGTTATAGGAGATCCTATAAGCTATGATACTATAGTAGGAATGGACATTTCCAATATTTCATTCTTGACTTGTGATATGGTCACCCATTAAAACTGTAGAGAAATGGTTGATGCAAGACTTGGAAAGAGAAATACACAAGATGGATTTGAATGTGATATGGATGGAAAGTGTTTTTAAAAATAAATTTTAAATAAAGAAAAAATAGAAAAGAAGGTAACTTTAATAATTCTCTTTGGTAGTCTGAGGGTGGATTGCCATGATAGCTTCATATGTCTGAAGCTTAATCCTCAGTTGGTAGAAGTTTCTGGATATGACCAGAAAGTGTAGGAAGTGTCCTTTTGGTAAAGAACATGTCTGCCTCTTTGCTGTCATGCTCCCTTTCTTGATGGTCATGGACTAACCCTCTGAAACTTTAAGTCTCAAGGACCTTTTTCTGTAGATTGCTTTGCTTATAGTGTCTCAATAATAACAATAGGAAAGTAAATAAAGCATTGCCAAAAGCTAAAACCAAATGAGTGAAATATGTCTGACTGTTAATTATAAAATAAGTGACTGTTAAATATATTAATAAATTCTCTAATTGCAGTAACTCAAAATAATTTATATTGTCATTGATACCTCATAAGATGAAATAGTACTCTTGTCTCCTAACTGTGGAGATAATACTGACTTCCAATGTTGGTATCATAAGAACTTACCAAGTATAACCTCCACAGTAACTTACCAAGTATAACCTCCACAATAACTTTGCCTGTCTGAAAATGTCTGACATACGTTGTGGCAAGGCAGACTGACAATACATATCCATGAGTTACTGTCATGAGAATGCGTATTTACATCTTCCTCAAACATCATCAACCCAGTCTAATCTTGAGACAAGATAAGACATATCCTAGTCAAGGAATGTTCAGGAAATATTTGAGTAAAATTTACAAAACTATTCTACCCATTTAATATCTATCAGTGAGTGGTGGTTTTGATGTGTCCTTGGATTTGATTTCTGAGAATTTTATTGAGTATTTTTCCATCAATATTTATAAAGGAAATTGGTCTGAAGTTCTCTTTTTTTATGTGATATAGGTATAACCTTAAGTATGGCTTCAAATATAGAACAAATTAGGTAATGTTTCTTCTGTTTATATTTTGTGGAATAGTTTGAAGAGTATTTGGTGTTAGGTCTTCTTTGATGGTCTGATAGAATTCTGCACTAAAACCATCTGGTCATGGGGATTTTTTGGTTGGGAGAATTTTAATGGCTGCTTCTATCTCCTTAGGAGTTATGGGACTATTTAGATTGTTTATCTACTTAGAAGGAGGAATAAAATAATCGTAGGAAGTAGAGGGAAGGAGGGACTTGTGAGGGAAAAAGGTGGGGGAGAGAAAAATGAGGGACAGGATCAGGTGTGGGAGAAGACAGGAAGAGGTACAGATGGTCAGGAAATTGATCAGATGTGGGTAGCAGTGGGGAATGGGGAACTAGGGTTAGTCAAAAAAAAATCCCAGATGCCAGGAAAGCAAGAGGATCCCAGGATCCAACAGGGATGACATTAGCTGAAATAGCAAACAAAGGGGAGAGAGAACCTGTACAGACCATATGCAGAGGTTAGGCATGGCCCCTGTTTGAAGGATGGGGATACCCACCTACCTCAAAAATATTGACTCAGAATTACTTTTGTCTAAAGGAAATACAGGGACAAAGAGTGGCTCAGGGACTGAAGGAAAGGCCATCCAGAGACTGACTCACCTGAGGATCTATCCTATATGCAGCCACCAAACCCAGACACTATTATAGATGCCAAGAAGTACTCACTGACAGGAGCCTGATATAACTGTCTCTTGAGAGGTTCTGACAAAGCCTGACAAATACAGATGCAAATGTTGACAGCCAACCATTAGACTGAGCATAGCGACCCCAGTGGAGAAGTTAGGAGAAGGACTGAAGGGACTGAAGAGGTTTATCACCCCATAGGAAGAACAACAATGCCAACAATCCAGACCCCCAGAGCTCCCAAAATCCAAATCACCAACCAAAGATTACACATAGAGGGACCCATGGATTCAGCTACATACATAGCAGAGGATGGCCTTATCTGGCATCAATGGGAACGGAGGCCCTTGGTCTTCTGAAGGCTTGATACCCCAGCATAGGAGAATGCGAGGGCCATGAGATGAGAGTAAGTGGATGGTAGGGGAGTATCCTCATGAAAGCAGGGGGGAGGGAGAATGGGACAGGCGATTTACAGAGGGGAAACTGGGAAGGGGGATAACATTTGAAATATAAATAAAATAACCAATAGCTATAGAAAATGTAGCAGATGAGATGAATCTCATGATCATGGAATGTAATGTTTATTAGAAGGAGTCTTGTAACAACAATGCAAAACTAAAACCTAAGGGAATTTGACCTTAAAAGATGGGCAAGAATATTGAGTGGGGCATGGTGTAAGTGCCAGTGTTCTGATGTTTGAGGCTTGAGAGTCAAAAGTTCATCATTGTCTTGAATAATATGAGTCTGGACCAAAAGAAAAAAAAAGTTATAACTTAATAGAAATATATCATATTCTTTTCCAGTTTATTCACATACAACATACAATCTGAAATCTTAATAAGATAACTACTTTGGAAGAAATACAGGCATAAATTAAACATTTTGTAACTATTTTAAAGTTAATAATTCTCAACTAAAACTCTTATATAAATATAAACAAACAAGAAATATCTGATGTTATATCTGAAGGGAGAACAGCACAGGTATATGGTGGCCTTGAATATATGGAAAAAATAAGTCACACCTCTTGATCCCCAGTAATTGTCCTAATTTGAACCTGAAATGTTTAGTGGTTACAATTAGAAAGGTATCATTTAATAGTGCTGTCATTAAGTTCATTGCAAAAATAAAGTAAGAGAATAAGAACTCTGTTTTTAAATAATTGATATAGGGAGTGTCTGGGAATTTCTTTTCCTCTGAAGGCAATGCTATTACCACTCTGAGCTTACAATAGTTTCTTAGTTTTCTCTTTTCTTCTTTTGCCAAGGATTAATTTGTGGTGAGACTAATGAAACATTCTCTTCTTTAGGCACACCAAGAAACCATTTCTATTGCAGTACATCAAGAGTGTACTTCACTGCTCAATAAATTTTCTCAAGAATAGCTTGTAATAAATGGAGAGTAGAAGGAATTTTATTAACCATCCAATATGTATTTTTTCTGAGAATCCAGAGTAAAGAGCCAATTTGGAAGGCACACATAAATCTTATAAATGTATGGGTAGAGAAGCAGTGTGCATTGCTATCAAATACATCATTTCTTATAATTCTGTGTGCTTTAAGTAGATGGGTGTTCCAAATACCTAGAATGATATCATGGATAATATTCTCACTGCCCTTATCATTTCCAGGGCAATTCAGACACAGATATTTGGAAGCATTTTTGGAGAATCACCTTTTCTAAAAATATTGAGTTTAATGTTGGAAAGAGGTTATTTTAATTCACAATTATTTTTTAGATTTCTAAATTAGCTGAACTCTAGTTACATCAATGAGATACAAAGTATATTTTAATATAATTGAAGTATCCTATTTCATTATCAGAGATTGGTAAAAGACCCTAGATCAATGTAATTAAGTATAACTTAATATCTTAACATAGAAAACAACAATGACATTCAGGGCTGGTTTTTATGTGGATGCTAGGTGATAATGAACAGCTTAAATACCAATAGTTGTGGCTATAAATAGGCATAAGTGACATTATTTTTTCTTATGACAAAGTAAGCATCTTCAATAAATGGTGCTGAACTTACTGGATATCTGCATATAGAAGAATACTAATAGACCCATAACTATCACCCTGCACAAAACTTAAGTCCAAGTGGATCAACTACCTAAACATAAAACCAGACACAAAATCTAATAGAAGAGAAACTAGGGAACAGCCTTGAACTCATTGGCACAGGAGACAAATTCCTGAACAGAACACTAATAGCTCAGGCACTAAGATAAAACAATTAATAAATGGGACTTCATGAAATTTAAAAGCTTCATTAGGCTCAAGACACCATCAATAGGACACAATAGAAGCCCACAAAATGGAGAAAGATCTTCCTTAACCCTATGTATGACAGAAAGCTAATATCAAAAATATATAAAGAATTTGAGAAAGTAAGCAACAACAAACCATATAACACAATTAAAATGAGGTACAGAGCTAAACAAAATTATTAACAGAGGAATTTCTAATGTCCAAGAAATG
The DNA here is from genome assembly GCA_019843965.1 of Rhynchomys soricoides. Classification (NCBI taxonomy): domain Eukaryota; kingdom Metazoa; phylum Chordata; class Mammalia; order Rodentia; family Muridae; genus Rhynchomys; species Rhynchomys soricoides. The sequence continues at coordinate 2,767,186 of JADRCH010000271.1, read as the reverse complement.
CTTAAAGAAATGTTCAAAGTCCTTAGTTATCAGGGTAATGCAAATCAAAAGGACTCATCCCATCTTACACCCATCAGAATCACTATGATCAAAAACTCAACTGACATCACATGCTGATGAGGATGTGAAGTAAGGGAAACACATCTTCATTGCCGGTGGGAGTGCAAACCTGCACAACTACTTTAGAATCAATTTTTTTATTTCTCAGACAACTGGGAATAGATCTACATCAAGACTAGGGTATACCTCTCCTGGGCATAAATCAAAAAGACATCCCACTATACCACAAGGCATCTTGTTCATCTATGTTCATAACATAGATGATATGTTCGTGATAGCCAGAAACTGCAAAAGTAACTTTTTTTGAGGACAATGTGAGGGTATAATGTGGGGAGAGATTTGTAAGGGCATGACTGGGAGAAGAGAAGCTAGTAGAGATTGAATTTGGGATGTAATGTTTATAAAATAATAAATTCCACTTATCATTGAGCACCTGCCATGTGTGTTCTTTGGTAATTGGTTTACCTCACTCAAGATGATATTTTCTAGTTCTATCAATTTGCCTAAGAATTTCATGAATTCATTGTTTTTAATAGCTGTAGTACTCCACTATGTAAATGTACCACATTCTCTGTATCCATTCCACTGTTGAAGGACATCTGGGATCTTTCCACTTTCTGGCTATTATAAATAAGGCTGCTATGAACATAGTGGAACTTGTGTCCTTGTTATACATTGGAGCATCTTCTAGGTGTATGCCCAGGAGTTTTATAGCTAGGTACTCAGGTAATACTATATCCAATTTTCTGAGAAACTGCCAGACTGATTTCCAGGGTGGTAGTACCATCTTGCAATCTCACCAACATTGGAGGAGTATTCCTCTTTCTCCACATCCTCACCAGCACCTACTGTCACCTGAGTTTTTGATCTTAGCCATTTTGACTGGTGTGAGGTGGAATCTTACGGTTGTTTTGATTTGCATTTCCCTGATGACTAAGGATGTTGAACATTTCTTTAGGTGCTTCTTGATCATTCTATATTTCTCAGTTGAAAATAATTTTTTTAACTATCTAACCCATTTTTAAAATAGGGTTATTTGATTCTCTGGAGTCTAACTTCTTAAGTTCTTTGTATATGTTATATATTAGTCTTCTATCAGACATAAGATTGGTAAAGATCTTTTCCTAATCTGTTGGTTGCCATTTAGCTCAAAAGCTCCAAATACCCAAGATACAATTCACATACCACATGAAGCTCAAGAAGAAGATCAATGTGTGGATACTTTGGTCCTTCTTAGAAAGGTGAACAAATACTCACAGGTGCAAGTAGGAAAGGCCATCCAGAGACTGCCTCACCTGGTGATCCATCCTGTATACAGTCACCAAACCCAGACACTATTGCAGATGCCAAGAAGTGCTTGCAGACAGGAGCTTGAGAAAGCTAACTCCTGAGAGGCTTTGCCAGAGCTTTACAAATACAGAGGAGGAAGCTCACAGCCAACCATTGGACTGAACACAGGGGCCCCAATGGAGGTATTAGAGAAAGGACTGAAGGATCTGAAAGAGTTTGCAACCCCCTAGGAAGAACAATATCAACCAACCAGACCCCCCAGAGCTCCCAGGATCTAAGTCACCAACCAAGGAATACACATGGAGGGACCCTTGCCTCCAGCAGCATATGTAGCAGAGGATGGCCTTATCATGCATCAATGGGAAAAGAGATCTTTGGTCTTATGAAGGCTTGATAGATGTCCCAGTGTAGGGAAATTCGAAGGCAGAGAGGCATGAGTGGGTGGGTGGGTGGATGAATACCCTCATAAAAGCAGTGGAAGGGGTTATGTAATAGGAGGTTTCCAGGAAGGGGGGAACAGGAAAAGGGATAACATTTGAAATGTAAATAAAGAAAATATTCAATAAAAGTAAATAAATAAATAAATTTTGAAAAAATAAAGAAAATGAATGCACATGATTATAAATAGAACCTCATTCTTACAAAAAGATAACATCATGTTATTATTCTGACACTCATATGTTATATTTTCAATAACTTGATATTTCAGTTTAATTAATTAATTTATTTACTTCTTTTGTTGTTTTACAGTTACATACACATCTAAAATGTATTCTGGTTACTCTGCCCCACCAAGTGTTGTCTTCCTCCCATACCTAAAGCTTCTTCTATTTTTTTGGTTTTGTTTCTTGACCCACTGAATTTACTCACAATCTTTTTGGTGACCATGGGATTGGAATTATGTATCTGAGCCTGGTAGCCTTATCTGTGAATATTGAAATAAGGACAGTGATTACCCTCTTATTTAGAACCTGTATTTAAAGGTTAAAAGTTGGGCCTCTATATCTTTGGGCCCACAATGTAATAGATTTTTAAGAAGACTAATCTTCTACAGGCCATGTGCCTCTAACTGCAACTAATATGAGTTCCTGATTGCAATGACCACATCTTGTCTGAAAAATGTCATTTCTCATACATGCTTCCTTTCTTTTAGTTCTTTTATTCTTTCTGCAATGTTCTCTTTTGCTTATAGGGAGTCGTATCTATGCCTTCATCACTTATTTTAACATCTTAGGCAGACATGAATCTCTGTATTCAGAGCCACCCATTCAAAGACAAACAAACAACACCAAAACATCCATAGGCTTATTAAAGTATAAGAGTACCTTTTTCTATTGGGTATATGCATAGATAATTAGAAAGTAAAATTCATTCATGGAAATTTGGCTAACTTACAGTTTTAAGTTGTTCCTTATGGTCTATGACTTTCCCAAGCTTCATCTTTTAGCATGATTTACACTCTGCACAGAATTTCCCCCTGTAGGATGGGCTCAAACCCAATAAGATAAGATGAATAAGTTACCCCTGTAGCATAATATCATTATGGAACTGATAGGTACATCTTGCTTGCTAGGTTGATATTTAGTACCTATTGTTCAAAGCTAGGTAAGATTTTTGATGTCTTTTCTCCCTGCTGACTTTCTATCACTTTGAAATTTAGCTAGGAAAGACGTTTTCAATTCATGTCCAACTTGAAACTAAGCTCTGTAGCATTGTCTAGTATCTTTTAGGTTGTTGTCTTATTATCTAGTTCTGATGGCTAGCTAAGAGGAATGGTATTATGTTTTATTCAACTTTGAAAGGAAATAGAATTCGCAGATAGGTGGAAAGAATTGAAAGAAGTTTACTAAGTAATCAACATTCAGGTAAAACAAACTCCAGATATTTTCTCTGATGTGTAGATCCTAGCTTATTCAGGTTAGTTTTCTGTTCTTAAGGTGAAGCACCTTTGGAAATCTGGAAAGTATAAGGAGACATTTTAGAGTGTCAGTGTCAGCTTCACTTGTCAACTTCAAACAATTGGAAAGAGGAAACCTCAGTGTAGATGAAGTTCTCTCAACCTGGTTTATGACCATATCTGTAGGGATTTTTCTTGATTGTTAATTGATATGGTAGAGCCCAGACCACTGTAGGTGATATCATGTCATTGCAGTTAAGCATGTGTTATATAAGAAATATCACTAGGCCAGGAGAATCAATTTTACCATGATCTGTGTTTCAGTTTTACCCCCAAAGTTCCACTCTTGAACTCTTGTCTTCTCTGACATCCATGGTTGTCTTATAACCCGTAATTCAATTAAATGCATCTGTACTCCATGTTTTTGCTCATGGTGGTGTTTATTATAGAAATAGAGAGAAAATTAGGAAAGAGTTATGACCTAAGATAAGGAGAGTATTTTGAGCGCATAGATAGAGGAGCAATGCTTGGAGATGATTTAACGAGAGAGAGAGAGAGAGAGAGAGAGAACTGAGGGTTTAAACAAGAAGGTCTGATCAAGCTACATGTAACCTTACTATAGTAATTCAAATAAACCTCTAAGAGAGTGGGACAAGAAATAGCACTAATGGCTAGATCATGTTGGATATAAGATAGTGGCTTACTGGAAAGATATGTCATTGCCTGACTGAGGATTAAATTATAGCAAGAGTTGGTTGTGGAGTCCTCCAAAACTTTACCTGATTTCAAATATATTATGGTACAATTACTTTGAAATACTAGAGTTTCCTATTTTATTATTTGTCTTCTATATTGGGGACATATTAAGCAGAATATCTATGAAACATATGTTTGTTATGATCGAGAATGAAAATTTAATTTGAATAAATATATAGCAATTATATTCTTCTTCTCTTTATCCAATTTACACATTATTGAATCCTCCTATTTTAAGAACTATATGTTGCCAGAAAAAAAATTCAAAAAATTAAAGCAGACAAATTTCTCCTTTTCATTTCTCTGTTGGACTTATTATTGTTACTACTACTAATATGATTACTACTATGACTACCAGTAGTCTTAGATGTAATTATTAGTAGTATTATAATAACTAGTATCACCATCATCATCAGTAGTAGTAGTAGTAGTATCATAACATCACATTGTATAATCATACAGTTAGGGTTTTTATTGCTTTAACAAAACAACATGGCCAAATAGCAAGTTGGGGAGGAAAGGGTTTATTCAGCTAAAACTTACAGAGTTCTTTCCTCATTAAAGGAAGTCAGGGCAAGATTTAAGCAAGGCAGGATCCTGGAGGGAAGAGGTGATGCAGAAGCCATGGAGGGGTACTATATACTGCTTGCTTCCTCCAGGTTGCACAGCCTAATCTCTCGTAGAACCAACAACCACCAGTGAGGAATGCCACTGCCTTCAATGGGCAAGGCTCTTCCACATACATCACTAATGAAGAAAATGTCTTATAAGTGCATCATATGGTGCCATATTCTCAATTGAAGTTCCTCCTTTCAGGTAACCCTAGTTTGTGTGTAAAGTTGACTTGAGACTAGCCAGCACAGGGGAAGCAAAGAGACAGATGGCAGGCACCCAATCTAATGAGAAATTTTCCTAGTTGGCAAGATATGCTGCTGAAAAAAAAATATAGTAAAGTGAGCACTATAGTAGATATTTTCAACATGAAGAATATGGGAAATGAGTTTAAAAATTAACTAGGTTGTTACCTATGGGTGTTATCAAGCTACATTTGAAACGATAAAAGAAAACACTGTAGTAACTGTTAGCAATATTGTTTTGTATAGTAAGAACTTTCGAAAGCTTACATTATAATCCAATTCAAAGCTATGGTGTTTTTAAGAACAGAAGGGAGAATGAAGGAGGATTGAATGAAAAATTGCTTTAAAAACATTTAAGAGTCAGTAGGTATCATCAGAGACTAGCTACTTTTGTTGGGTATCATTAGTGCCCAAGTTAAGCCAGGAGCCATCAGCTCTGGTTTTAATTGCCTGCTACCATCAGCAGGGGCAGATAATAGGTGCCATCAGTGCCTACTTGTCCCATCCTGAGTGATAACTAAAAAATGTACACAATCCAGTAAGTTATATAGATATATAAATAACTTAGGCCTTGATCTCACTTAGGTTGGGGCAAGAAATGGTGAAGGAGCACTATCTTAACAGATAATATTTGTTTAGATTGCTTTAAATTGTTTTAATTATCAGAATGAATGTGGTTATGAGTTTGGTGGTTATATTAAAATTCCTCTGGGAAAGAGGTCAAGCTATACCTTTTATGATTACTGGTTACTGGACTAAGGACCCACTATTGGGAGAGAGTCTCCATACTTTTGTTGACAGGAAAGGAAAAAAGAATTTGGACCCCTTCCAGAATGATATGGATCAGTTATAACAGGGTTAACCCCCTGAAGATCTTGGCAACAGAAGAAATTTTTGAGAAAATCAAACAGGACAGGTAAATTGATTTGCTGATTCCTCGACATAGGAATCATAAAAATGAACTTGAGGAAAGGATGTGAGGACATAAAAATGGCTTAGACATAAAAATGTCTCTAGCTAAAACTTCTTCTAAAATTAGACAGTAAATCTTCTTGGTTATGGAATCCTTGTGATTCTTCATGCCCTTCTTTATATGTCATGAATGAAGATTTATTACAGTTGGTTGTTGATCAAATTAACTCATAAAATAATAGTTGTCTTTCACCTGCTCAAAGAAGAAGAAAAATTCATTCTTAACTCATCTGTGCACCTTGCAAAATCCATGCAAATATCTTAATGGAACTAAGATTTTGGTTGTGAGAGTCATATACCACAGAATATACTGCTTTGGCAAGATTCATCCTCAGAGATGCTGAACTGACCTGCTGTCCCATGCCCCTGCTTTCTAGTGTCCAGAATCTTGCTTCCAAGAGTAGAAATGACGGTTTATATGTAAGAAAGAGAAAAGGAAATTATTTGAATATGTTATAATCTCAAAAATAAGAGAGCTAATTTAATAACAAAACAATGTGGAAAACAATAAAAGAAAATGTTGAGGAAAATCATGAAAATAATCAAGACCTCCATACCATAATTTCAAATCTCAATTAGGGAAATATTCTCAATGAGTTTTGAAGCTTCAGGTACATGGCAACTCCATTACCTTGATAAGAAGACTTCTGATAAGCAGAAACTATGCTATATGAATTATTAATTTTATGATTGTGTTTTATATGCAGCTATGGAATGCTAGTGAATTTAACCTGTACTGTTTTGGTCCATCTGCCATTCCTCTGATAACTATTTTTAACATTTTGTACAGTAGTAGCTTATTCACTTATAAACAGGTATGATAATGTAAAAATAATTAAGAGGCTTCATGTTTTTTATCCATTATGTTGCTGATTTAGGGTTTTCCATTACCATTTTTATTTTCACAAATGCATGTTATATTTATATCATTCTACCTGTTATGTCCCCACATCCTTTCCTCAAGTTCATGGCCATTTTCTTTCTTTATTATTGTTATATACACATATATAAGTAAATGTATGAATATAACCTGCTTAGTCAGTTTAGTGCTTCTCCTATGTATATGATTTTAGAGATAACTACTTAATATTTGATAATTAATCTGGGATCTCATCATGATTACCCTTTTTCATTTAGCCTGTGAACTCCCCCTATCCATATTAGCATTTAAACTTGTAGTGTTAATTTATTTTGTCTTCTGTAGGCAACCAAATTCTTGAGAGTATATAGATATAGCTTCATCATCATATGTAGAAGATGTAATCTTACACTGCATAACTCCCATCTTAATGAACTGAAATTCTGTCCAATAGGAGGGAATGCATGCTTGGCACTGTACACTTAGCCAAGTACCCGTAGCTGCTGAGACCACAGAACCTTGAGGTGAATCTACTACGGCCCCTTTCCAAATATAATTTGTAACTGTACTCTTAATACTTATTTCTCTATCCACAGTTAATTGCAGCTCTCATCCTCATCAAGAAGCATGCTTTGTATAATGCAGGCCATAACAGAAAGCCACAACTCTTACATGTAGAAACTGCATGCCAACTTTGAGGTGCCCAGATCCATGTAATAACACAAAGAGTTTTATAGAGTACTCATGAAATGTGACGGAAGAAGAGAAGACTATACATACCACAGAATTAGAAAGATTGTTGCAAGCTTGAGATTATTTCAAGGTTTTGGCTCCCAAACATAGCAGTGATAGATGCACACAAGTTTGGACAGAAGTACAATTGTTTCTGTAGAATATGTTTATGTTATTCGCAAAAACACTCATAAAGTTTGTCAAACCAGTCGCCAAATGTACTGTTCCCACAGCTGAACGAAGTTACAGTGAGAATTTGTAATTTCTATTTTCTATTTGGTGTAAGTATTTTCGGTATAAGTACATTCTATTTTGTTTATTTTGCTTATTAAATTATAGCTTTCTAATATGTCTACAGAAAGTTCTCATGACTTTTACTACACCTAACACCAGCAAAAAAACTTTCTTTCGAACACTTATCTGAGTCTCTGTTTTGCATCCTGTGTTTAACCCACTCTTTAAATTAAATAGCAGGAAAAGTAAAGTTTAGAATTATAGGGGAAAAGTGGAAAGATAAGACTGTTTCTAAATTTATGAGACTCCTGTAAATACAATGAAAAACAAACAAACAAAAGACAAACAAACAACAACAATAACAACAGAAACCAAACAAGATTTCATTCAAATACTGAAGTTCTGTTTTACTCTCAGTCACTTCCTCAGAGACTTTCCTGAACTCTGGGCAGTATGCCCAATGTCAACTCTTATACAGCTTGTAAGCACAGATGCACTGGATAGATACTCCATCCATTTAAACTCATCTGAATATTAACTTAGAAACCCAATGAAAAGTCCAATGAAATTTGTTTTTACCATATTCTATGAACCCTTTATCCAACAGCAGATTCCAATTAAATACTATTCTAAATACCACAAACTCTATTATTATATCTATCTATTATTCTAAGCCTCATTTAATTAATAATTGAAACACTGGTTATCGAAGTGAATTCTAGCAGGACATACACCCATATGTGTGTATGGAAGAGTGGCCTTGTGATTTTATATATACATAGGGAATCTAGTATCCAAAAATAAAAAAAAAATATCTACAGTATTTGTCATTGTGTAGAGTGGGGATTCTATGATGGTGGTCACCAGTTGCTCTCATTTCCTTTCGTCATAATTTTATTCTTTGTCTGAATAACATTTTACTCTGTGTGAATACATTATATTAGATTTTCATCAATCCTTCATCTGTTGATGGGCACTTCAGACAATTAAATAAGTTAATGGATGCAATATATGAGCATGCACACACATGGATAAAATTTCTCATACATATAACCTTATAGGAAAAGCAAGTGTCCCTGTGGATAGAAGTGGAGCTAGTGCAGTGTGATGGGGGGGAGGGGAGATATAGATGTTAACACAGTAAAAATACTTGATATCCATGAATGAAATGTCTTCATGAAACCTATTTATATGTCCAAAAAATGTACAAAAGTAAATAGCTAAAATATTCCATTTATACAATATTGGATACATTTCAGGCACATAATTGAAATATTTAAAAAAAATCAACCTTCAAAAAGTAATCATAGGACTAATTCATAGGATTACAAATTAAACCACTTGTACTGAAAAAGACTACATGTCTTGAGTCAAAATACCACTCAAAAATAGGTCTAAAAATTTGAGGTGAATAAAAGTTAAGTTATTCTCATTCTGTTTCTGCCTCTGCCTCTCTGTTTCTCTGAATAATTTATAGTACTACCCCTCTCATTAGACATTATATCTCTATATGAGATAGGTTAAATAAATCATTTATTGTCATTAGTTCATGGTACAAAATTAGGCTCATGGAATTTTTCACTTCATTTCTTATTATACTACCTCTAAGAAAATACAAAGATTGTAAAAATCAGGTACCCTCTTTCCTGTGTATATGCATTCAATAGACTTACATTTTGTTTAAATATAAATATCAAAAAATAAAGATAAATACATTCATGTATAGTGACATATACATATATATACGCATATGCCTAATATATACACATATATTAAAATGTATATAATATATGCTTACATTTTATATTATATTTAAATTATTGAATGTGACAAGGTATATATGATATCATTACTGGAAAATACAGAGATGTAGTAGAAGACCTAGGGACTAAACTCAGATAAGTGACACTAATGCTCTTTATTTTAGTGATTTAGTGATTTTGGTTCATTCTGGCATTGTCTACTACAATCAGCACAATCTAAAACAAAACAACAGAGTTCCCATATGGACACAATATTTTCAAGTTTATAAAACATGGATGAAGAAATATAATCTTTTAAAATTTAGTTCATAAATTATGGATTAATCAAATTTGGGCAAAGGACTATTTCTGTTTTACACACCAACAGTGCAAGAAAAAGTCTAAGAAATAAACATTTTCATACTCTATGATCATCATCCAGGAATTCTCCAGTTATAAATACATACATATTATGAATGAATATTAATATATTTTACAATACTAGATAATATATTTAATGTCCCTCTATGTATGTAAAATGTATGTGATACTTCCATGTGATTTAATCACATAGAAAGTTAATATAAGCATAATTACAGTAAATTTTCTTCCACTTCAACAAATTCTCCTGTACTTTTTAGAGTGTAAATCCTTCCTTTAAGAATGTATATCAATATACATTCTCACCAGTGAAGTGTATGTTTAAAATTCTGTTCCGCCTCTTCAAAATTTGATATTGCTCCAATCATCTCATTGGATTTAGTAGTATGTTTATAGTGATACTTTGATATGTTTCCACTATCGTGTTCTTTACTATTATTCAAAGTAAATATAGTCTCACATACTCATTTGTTATTTGCTTTGGGAAAATATATGTATACTAACTTTGAGCATTTTCTCTTTGGATTTGGTTTTTATTGTTATGGAATTTTATTATAAATAAGACAATGTTATATTTTAAAATGCAGTGACAACTTCTTACCTCTTCCTTTAAAACAATGCATTTGTAGTATTTTACCAGACGTGGAGAGAAACAGAAAACAAGACAAATCTGTCTACCTGGACAAAACTTAAATTCTCTCTTGCCATCACAGGCAGCTAATAAGAAAATTTTAGTAATTTGGAAAAAATTAAATAATTTAGTTTAAATGCTAATAAAACATTGCAAGCCATGTGACTTGTTGGATCAAATGGTGTGGCATGGAGAGAAGTCCTGTGAGTTTGCTCAGAGCAGAGCGCTCATGGCCCCTGAGAGAGGCGGGACACATGAGAAGTTGACCAAGTGCACCTCCACAAGCCTCTGGGCTAGTCAGGCTATGAGAAGCCACTGCTGGGACACAGCCTGTGGGTGGGGGGAGGGGCTGTGGTTCCCAGGGATGTGCCACAGTAGGCTTTTGGGGTTCCCAGGCTCTGGCCATCACAGTTGCCACCGGATGCCATGGAAGAGCTGGGAACAAAATGGGACCACAGAGCTGCCATCCTGTAGCAGCGGCTTGGTGACTTATGCACTGGCTAGCTGCATTGACTTGAATGGATGACTGCTGAAGCTGAAAACGCTGAGGTGGCTTCAGAGGGAGGCTAGACCCGGCTCTTTGGATGAAGGCTGGTTCCTTTGCTTCCCACAGCTGATGAAGAGAGACAGTCCAGAATTTTAGATCGTTTATTATCATTGTGGAGAGTGGCTTGGGTAAAACCTATACTCCTGTACCCTCAAGGAGGGGCGAGGTTGAAATAGTAACTGGGAAGGGGCATGGCTAAGCCTCTAGGTGTTTCAACAATGTCTTGGGACTATGTGGCCACGCCTCTACCTCTGTCTGGATTTGGGGGCATGACCATACCTCTACCTGAGGAGGGGCTTGAAGGACATTTCCTTTTTTACGTGACCAAATGTCACAGACCTACGGAGAGATATAGGCATGGGTCAGGAGTTGTTTTTCTAGGAGCCTGACAAATCGCTGCTGTTCCTTACAGGCTGGAGACAACCTATTGGGCCTATGGGGTTCAAACATTAGCTCTACCAGAAATCAGACTGCCTTCCACAGCCGTGCAGTGACTTAGTTAATAAAACTTTACAACAGAATCAAATTATGTAGCTAATAGCAATGTCCAGAAGGAAAGCCAGATTCCCTGAGTATTTTTTTCCAGAAAACTGACAGATAACTGTCTCACAATTTCATTTCTGTTTGTTTCCTTTAGTCCTCCATATCTTATCACCACCGTGCAATCAGCAACAGAAAACAAAATATAGAGAACCCACCATCGGGGAAGCTAAATTACAGAAAACATAGGATAACTGAATATTGGTCCTAAGAAATATGATGTATGATAAAAACAACTTTGAGTAGCATTTTTACAAGGTTGGAGTAAGGATGCAGAATACCTAACAGAGCGTTAACAACCTCTGTTTTTAGGGCAATAAACAGTTAGGACCATAAAAAGTTACTTTTGTGATTAACAAAGACATATCCTCCAGGGCTACTACTTGTTTGAGAAAGTGTTTAAATGATCTCAATGAGAGTATAAACAAGTTTGCATCTTCCATTTGCTCCATTTGAAGTGGTTTACATGGGGTTGCTTGGACAGCTTTGGAGGACAAACAATACAAATAAAACAGATTATTTTTAAGGTGGATTCATTATATTATTTCCTTTTTTATTGGATATTTTATTTATTGACATTTTAAACATTATCCCCTTTCCTGGTTTCCCCTAAGAAAACCCCTTAGCCCATCTCCCCCTCTCCTGCTTCTATGAGGATGCCCCACCCACCCATTCCCTCTGCCTCCCCTGGCATTCCCCTATACTGAGGCATCAAGCCTTCACAGAACCAAGAGCACTTCTTGGCATCCACAATAGTGTCTGGGTTTAATGTCCGGGTTTAGTGTCTGTATATGGAATGGATCCCCAGGTGAGGCAGTGTCTGGATGGCCTTTCCTTCAGTCTCTGTTCCACATTTAGTCTCTATTTTTTCTTTAGACAGGATCAATTCTGGGTTAACAATTTGGAGATGAGTGGGTAGCACCATCCCCCAACTGGGGGCCTTGCACAACCTCTGAATATGGTCTCTACAATTTCTCCCTCCTCTTTGTTGGGCATTTCAGCTAATCTCATCCCTCTTGGGTCCTGGGAGCCTCTTGCTTTCCTGGCATCTAGGACTTGCTGATGGCTACTCCCAGTTCCCCATTCTCCATTGCCACACACCTTTATTCAAATTCCTGACCTTATGTATATCATCCCTGTCTCCTAACACACCTGATCCTGCCCCCTTTTTCCTCCTCTGTCTTTTCTCTTCCTGCAAAGTCCTTCCCACCCTCTGCCTCCCTTAAGAATTTTGTTCCCCCTTCTAAGAAGGCCTAAGCATCCACATTTTGATCTTGCTTCTACTTGAGCTTCATATGGTCTGCCAAATATATCTTGGGTATTCTGAGCCTTTGGGCAAATATCAACTTATCAGTGAGTCCATACCATGTAAGTTCTTTTATGACTGGATTACCTCACTCAGCATGATCCATGAACTAGTTTTCTAGTTTTCTATTTGCCTAAAAATTTCACCAAGTCATTACTTTTAATAGTTGAGTAGTAATCCATTGTGTAAATGTACCACATTTTCTGTATCTATTCCTCTGTAGAAGGACATCTGTGTTCTTTTCAACTTCTGGCTATTATAAATAAGGCTGCCATGAACATAGTGCAGCAGATGTCCTTGTCACATGTTGGAGCTTCTTCTGGGTATATGCCCAGGAGTGGTAAATCTGGGTGCTCAGGTAGTACTATGTCCAATTTTATGAGGAACTGCCAGACTGATTTCCAGAGTGGTTGTACCAGCTTGCAATCCCACCAATAATGGAGGAGGGTTCCTCTTTCTCTGCATCCTTGCCAGCATCTGATGTCTCTTTACCAGTACCATGAAGTTTTTATCACTATTGTTCTGTAATACAGCTTGAGGTCAGCGATGGTGATAACCTCAGAAAGTCTTTTATTGTTGAGAATAGTTTTTGCTATCCTGAGTTTTTGTAATTCCAAAAGAATTTGCAATTTGCTCCTTCTAACTCTGAAAATTTGATTTGGGATTTTGATAGAGATTGCATTGCATCTGTAGATTGTTTCCAGCAAGATGGCCATTTTTACTATATTAATCCTGCCAATCCATGAGCATGGGAAATCTTTCCATCTTCTGAGATCTTTTTCAATTTCTTTCTTTAGAGACTTGAAATTTTTGTCATACAGATCTTTGACTTGTTAGGTTAGTGTCACACCAAGTTATTTTATATTATTTGTGATTATCGTGAAGGGAATCATTTCCCTAATTTCTTCCTAGGCCTGTTTATCCTTTGAGTAGAGAGAAGCTACTGATTTGTTTCAGTTAATTTTATATCCAGCCACATTGCTTAAGTTGTTTATTGGTATAAGAGTTCTCTGGTGGAATTTTTGGGGCCACATAAGAATACTATCATTTTATCAGCAAATAGTGATATTTCCACTTCTTCCTTTTCAATTTGTATCTCCTTGACCTCATTTTGTTGTCTAATTATTCTGACTAGGACTTTGAGTACTATATTGAATATGTAGGGAGAAAGTGGGCAACCTTTTCTAGTCCCTTATTTTACTAGAATTGCTTCAAGTTTCTCTCCATTTAGTTTGATGCTGGCTACTGGTGTGCTGTATATTGCTTTTACTAAGTTTAGGTTTGTGCCTTCAATTCCTGATCTTTCCAATACTTTTACCATGAAAAGGTGTTGAATTTTGTCAAATGCTTTCTCAGTATCTAATGAGAAGCTCATGTGTCCCCTCTGTTTGAGTTTGTAGTGGATTAAGTTGATGGATTTCTACATGTTTAACCATCCCTGTATTCCTAGACTGAATCCTAATTGATCATGGTAGATGTTCTTTTTGATGTGTTCTTGGATTCAGTTTGAGAGAATTTTATTGAATATTTTGCATCAATATTCATTAGGGAAGATGGTCTGCAGTTTTAATTCTTCTTTGCGTCTTTCTGTGGTTTAGGTATAAGCGTAACTGTGGCTTCATAGAATGAATTGGGCAGTGTTTCTTCTGTTTCTATTTTGTGGAATATTTTGAAGAGTATTGGTAATAGGTCTTCTTTGAAGGTATGATAGAATTCTACACAAAACCCTTCTGGTCCTGGGCTTTTTTTGGTTGGGAGACTTTTAATGACTGCTTCTATTTCTTTAGGGTTTAAGGAACTCTTTAGATGGTTTATTTGATCCTAACTTAACTTTGGTACCTGATATCTGTCTAGAAAATTGTCCATTTTATCCGATTTTCCAGTTTTGTTGAATATAAACTTTTATAGTAGGATCTGATGATTTTTTAATTTCCTCAGAATCTGTTATTATATCTCCCTTTTCATTTCTGATTTTGTTAATTTGGATACTGTCTCTGTGCCCTCTAGTTAGTCTGGCTAAGGGTTTATCTATCTTGTTGATTCTCAAAGAACCAGTTCCTGGTTTTGTTGATTCTTAGTATAGTTCTTTTTGTTTCTACTTGGTTTCTACATTTACTATTTTCTTGTTAAAATTTTTTTCCATAGCATTTATCTTTTATATGAATTTATAATCTATTCCCAATAATTTTTATGATATATAATGATAATTATCTTACTCTATTGATATTAAATTAACCCATCAAATTTTGCAGTAAGTGGTTGCTTATAAGATTGTGGAAATCAGTTGTCAATAATTACATGTGATTATTTTGAAATACTGAATTCTATCCTGTTAATGTTTTTGTCATTTCCTACAGTAACACCATGCTATATTAATCCCTGTACCCAAGTATTATAAAATGTGATAGAATGGTATCCTACCCCACTTTTTAATCTCTAACCTCTTTCATCTTTATATTTAGAAATATGTTTCTCCATATCTCTAAAACATCTTGCTTGAATTTGTTAGGAATTACATTTAATGTTATTATATCTCATTTTTATCACAGACCAATTGATCATTGTTTAATTTGAACAGATTTTATATATTTCAACCTAAGAAAATAATAGGTTGGTTTAGTTCTTTGAAGTTTTTCATCATGGTCATTTAGTTATCAATATACTTATATGTCTCCTTCAGCTTATTTGAAAAGTGTTCTGCTGATTCTGAGGGAAGATGTGTTAACAATTACATTAAAATGAACTTGATTAACATCACTTATTAATACAGGGACTGACCTTAATAAATTTCGTGGTGATTTCTGAATATCATTTGTTATATCTATAAGTAAATAAGTTAGTTCTATTTTTCTTGATCATGTATTTATTTTTCTTTTCACTTTCTGCCTTATTTTACTGGCTAAGGTTTTACATCTTATATTAGAAAAGACAAATATTCTTGTCATTTTTGATAATTGGCAAAGATTTTCTTTCACTATTAAGCATAGCACATGTGTAAGAGTTTTGCACATGCAATTTATTAAGTTTACATAATTTCAGTACTAAAGATTAAAAACTTTATTAGTAGTAGGATAAATGAAATATTGTTGTGACATAAAGTGTTGATGAGTATAGAGGACATTAAAAGATCCGATATGAAATTATAATACAAATAAGCAGAAAATAGAAGCTATAATATTATATTGAGCAAGTACTTATGGATTGCATGGGCTGGAGTGTGAAAACAAAATATTAGACACAATAAGATGAATTCAAACAAATGATATTATTCCCTCCATGTATTCCTGCAAGATTTTTAACTAGATTCAAATCTATGGAGACAAAAATGTGAGATGTGAGAAAGACTGAAGACCAATCAAAAGATATGGACTATACAAAACCACTTAAGTCCAAATTGAATAAGTTTTCAAGCATAGACATAAGAGTTAATTTTTACATATGCAGTGAAGTTCCAAGGACAATATATACTATTATTCTATATAGTAAACATAAATAAAGAGGAAATATATCTGTAAGATAAGAGCTATAAATGAAAGTAAATACATGATTATTTCTAAATTAAAGCTTAATTTAAAATTGGATAGCATGATCTGAGTATTATGGTGCAGGCATATATGATCAGCATTCAGGAACATGGGAGTTAAGAATATCACAACTTGGTGGATAGTATATGCTATAACGGAAAACTTACAAAGAAAATATATCATATTTTACTTCAGTGATTTATGTTTTAGGTTTGTGAGCAATCTGAAATTTGGTTGAGCTATAAAAACATCAAATTTTTAATATATATGTACCTAGATTTGATTTTCATGTTTCAGATTTCATAACAGCAAAACAGTTTTTGGGACAAGTATGCTTTATTAGAATTGATGCACATAACTCCGCTTGAATAGAGTTTTGACACAAAATTGAACACTTAGGCAAATTTACTTATATTTAATTTTTATAATCAACTGATTTTAATGAATATCATAAAATTATGTTTTTATATCTTTATGATCATATAATCAAATGTTATTATTTGATTAAACAATTAAAAAATTAAGATATATCATATGATTAAAAATCATAATATATCATATTCTTTAGGAGAGTCACGTTGTAGTAATAAACAATACTTGCACATACTTGTAATTCAAAGTCATTGAGCCAAAAATTGTCAAAACATTCCTAAAATTCACAACCATACCTGTTTCATTAGTCTGGGAACTGGTACACTACAAAACATTAGTGATCAGCCTAATAATTTAAAGAAAGATACGCATTATTAAAAAAAGTTTTTACTATCAAAATTAAATTTCAAACTATGACTAAAAACTTATAATTGCAATTATGGGCATTTATCAAAAGATCAAGCACAGTAACTCTCTGGAAAAAGAATAACCAACAGTCAACTTTAAAAGATTGTTAGTTAATTTAAAATTTTACTCTGATTTATTTTACTGACTTTTAAGATTTAATATCACCAAATCGATTCTTTACTCTTTAGGATAAGATTAAGTATAATTCAAATCTCACTATACATGAATATTATTTAAAATACTTTTACATAAATTTAGAAATATCAATCTCTCTGGCATGGAAAATAGATTTTCTAGGTGAACTAGGGGACCGTGGGGGTGGGAACTGGAAGGATCAAGTGGTTTCTATGTGGACTAGGGCACCGTGGGCATGGGAACAAGAAGGATCAGGTGGTTTCTAGGTGAACTAGGGGACCGTAGGTTGGGAACAGGAAGGATCAGGTAGAGGAGGGACTGATGGAGGACTAGAGTGTACAGGAAGTCAGGGCTGGGGTGGGGGTAGGGGGCATTTAAGGGACCATGTAGGAACCTAGTGCCATGAAAACTCCCTGAAACCGGTGAGTGTGACCCTAGTGAAAACCCCTAGGAAGGTAGGATATGGGGCCTGAAGCAGCCATCTTCTGTATCAAGGCAAGGCTTCTGATAGTGGAACTGGGACATCAACCAGGCCACAAAAATCTTCTACCAATGACTTGTCCTTCCTACAGGATATGCTGGGACAATGGTGACTCAGAGTTTATGGGAGTGGCCAACAAATGATGGGTCTAACTTGAGTACCAAGCCACTAACTGGAGCCCATGACAAACAATATCTATATGGCCAGACAACAGAAGTTGGGTGACCTAAGGTAGAATTAAACAGGACTAGACAATAAGTAAGTAAGTAAATAAATAAATAAATCAAGTAAATGAAATATTTCCTAATGATATTTGCTCTATGAATAGGTCTGTGCCTACCACAACCAACATCAACGAGGCTTCCACCTGTAGCTGGTGAAGGCATATGCAGATGTCCACAGGAAAACACTAGGTAGGACATCATGGAAGAAGGTGGGGGAAGGATTGTAGGAGCCAGAGGAGTGGAGGACACCGTAACAACACAGTCTATAAAATCAACTAAGCAAGACTCATAGTGGCTCCCAGCCACTGAAGCTACAAGCCCAGGGCCACTTGGACCTCAATACTCATTCTGTGGTTGTTTAGCATGGTGTTTTTCTGTGACTACTAACAGTGTAAATTGGGGTTTCTCTGGCTCCTTGACTATTTTGGAGAACTTTTCCTTCTAGTGTATTGTCTTGTCCAGCCTAAATACTATACCACTCTAGTGTGTGTAGAGGTCATTTTGCTGTTTGATAAACCACCACATCAAGTGTTGGCTGGTGCCATTCTGCATTCCAGCCAAGACTGAGTAATGTTCTTTTTTGCCCATATCCACTATAACATTCATAGTTATTTGTTCTTCTTTTTCTTTATTTTTCTTGGGATTAGGGTAGGATAAAATTTCAAAGAAGTTTTAATTTGTATTTCCCTCATGGTGAATGTTGTTAAACATTTAAAAATATATATTTATTGGTAATTTATACTTCTTTATTCAAGAATTCAGTTTAGTTTCATGGGCCAGGTTTTAGTTGGGCTGTTTTCTTGGCATTCCATTTTATTTATTTTGTTGTTGTTGTTGCACATTCCAGACACTAACCCTATGTCACATATATAGTTGGTAAATAATGTGTTCCTTCTGTATGCTCAGAATCATTCTGGAAGAGGAGATGAAAATATTGTCTTAGTTGGAGACAGTGAATGCCTAATTAAAAGACTTGATAGAAATGAGCATACCATCACACATAAAAAGACCTACACAAAACCAAACCAGCCCAAATCCATCATGGTGGAGGGGATCCTGAAGTCTCACTTCTAGCTGAGGTGTTATTGGGAACTGATGGATGGTGGAGACCAACAATCAATTTTCTTCAGGAATGTTGCCTCAGAGTGGGTTCCTGTGTTCCAGTACAACCAGGCAAATATAGACAGCATTGAGAAGATTCCTCAGTGAATTTTAATAAAGAGCGCAGGAAGTTGTACTTGTGTAATAACCACATTAGGAGATTATAGAGGTAGTGAAGGGGAAAATGGAGGCTGCTTCCATTCAACACTTATTATATATGTGTATCAAACAATAAATATTTTTAGAAATAAGCATGACTGTAAATGAGACTTTTTATTCTCCTGTAGTA
This sequence comes from Rhynchomys soricoides, assembly GCA_019843965.1. Taxonomy (NCBI): domain Eukaryota; kingdom Metazoa; phylum Chordata; class Mammalia; order Rodentia; family Muridae; genus Rhynchomys; species Rhynchomys soricoides. Next base: position 2,747,848 of record JADRCH010000271.1, on the reverse strand, counting down.
ATTGTCATCTCTAAGGTTTACTGTCTCAGTTGGCTAATCTAGGCTCAGTCCTTCCTGGGAGCTTCTAGACTGTACAATCTAAACTAAAACTAGAATGTTTTCTTCTTCTGAGCTTTACTGTTGAATAAACTCACCATTCCTTGTTGTGTCTGACTTCTGGCTGGCTAGTTCAACTCAGATCATCTGGTGCAATGTCTCTCCACACTAACTGATTCAATCTGGCTTTTCCTTTGTCCTCTGAGTAGCTCTCTTTGGCCTCAAACTAACTCTTACAATCTTTTCTAATCTTTGGGCTCATTCTCTGGCTCATTCTGACTCTAGCTGTGTCTAGCTTGTTCTCCCTCTGCAACCTCTCTCTGTAAAACTCTCCAATAAAACTGCCTCCTTCTCCCTTTCTTTGCTGCTCTACTCTCCCTCTCAAATGTACACTACTGCTTTCCAAGAACTCTTTGCATTCCTGTACTCTTTTCATTTTTCCTGCGCAGTCCGTCTCTGCCTTAATTAGCTGCTCTTTCCTCTATCTTCTCATGAGAATTGGGCATATTTTGTCAAAGCTTTCTCTGATTCATCAATTATTCTGCCACTCAATTAGACATCACTTTCAAATGTGGCTGCTTCCTTCTACAAACTAAATTTGCTTTCATTGTTTGGGATTAAAGATGAGTACTAAGGGCCTGTCTGTATTCCAGCCAGAGGAACGTATTAAAGGTATGTGCTAAAGTCTGAGCTACATCCTAGCTAGAAACAGGTTCAAATATCCTGTACCACATAAATATGACTAGCTATTGTAGTGAGAATTCTAGAATTATGGTTTCTTTAAGAAAACACAGAAATACTATAAGAATATGTTTTTGTTTTAATCCCAGGTGTGGGATATAGGGCTACTTTAAAGCAGATGACTATAGTTTGACTCTTCCCTATTCTCTAGCAGAGACATGATTTTGCCAGCTACAGATAATTTCTGATTGTGAGACATTTAGAATTCTGGTAGCTTTACAGAGGCTGTATAAGTGCTAGTGTCCTAAGAGGTAGGTTTGGTGGTTGGTGGTTGTGTGGGACAAGAGTCAGTTGTGGCTTGTTAGAAGTAATGCTCAAAGAAGAAACAAGAAGAAAAATGATTCAGATCTCTCTCTCTCTCTCCCTCCCTCCCTCCCTCCCTTTTTTCGTCCCTCCCTTTCTCCCTCTTTCTCTCCCTTCCTCCTTCCCTCCAGTTCTATCCTTTTTTCTCTCCTATCTAGTAATAGGGGATGAAACTAGGGGAGGGTGAGAAATGGTGGTAAAAAGAATCCACAAAGTAGCTAAGACCAGCTACAAGTGACAGTGCAATTTCAATTAATTTTCTCATTGTGCTTTCCCCAAAGACTGTGGAATTGACCAAAATCAGTATATACAGGAGGGGAATCTTATGGCAGAGCAATTAAATCTGAGAAAATGTTTCAACTTGCTGCTGCTGCATGCAATTCTAGCAGCCCCTGAATCTATGATGCAGTTGTTCCAGGAGTAAGCCTGGACATATGGTGCTTTATCTCTCCCAGTAACACACTAAATCTTGTGCTTTGGGGACAAAGTATATCCATCAGCATTACCTTAATTTATTTATGAAGGACTATTGGAATATACACTCAATTTTTTGTCCTTATTAGAATTTTCCTGAAGTATCTTCATGGAAAGACAAAGTCACTGTGTTAAGCATTATGTGAAAGGAAACAGATATCACTATCATGTTCTCCTAATGTATTTACTAACAAGTCTTACATGTCAATACTGGATTGGTTGGCTTACCACTCAATTTTTCTACTTATATTCTCAAAAACCATAATGCCCAAGACTAGCCTTTTAATAAGAAAGGAAGTGCTCTTTTGTGCAGTGGAGCAGGTGTATCAGAAAAGATGGCTTGAGAAGTAAACTTCAATTAAAACAAATATTAACTACTATAAGAAATTATCTCATTCTGACTCCAGCTGTAGGAAACTAAAGGTATTTTTAATTGTACCCACTGCAAGTGTGTGACTATTAGCTAAGGAAGTATATAGATGATTTTGGAACTATTCATCTTCTCAATACTGCAGATTAATAAGCATTTGTTAAACATAACATTTAGCAGTATAATTTTATTCTAATAATTGCCTTGTTCTGTAATATAAAGACCTCTACTTTGAAGATAAAATTAACTCTGTAATCTTCATTTTGGTTTTTGAGGGCTGTACAATATCTTCTAGTGTTTTATAAAGTGAACCAAGTGCCTTACATAAAAGGACAGGTGTTTCCACTTTCCTCCTAATCACTCTCTAAATGTCTGTGATGATGATCCTTATCAGTCATTACTAAATTTACTTCACAGAAATTAAGAATTAAATTACAGTTTCAAGGCTCATTAGGTCTTGTTAAATGGGTTGAATGGCTCACATGACTGTTTCTTGTCCTCCGTAGGGTATCTGCTGAGCAGGTGTTTCTGTGCATGGGAAGTTGGTTACATTCTATGCTGCACAAAGATGATTACACAATTGTGTTTGAAATTCCAGGTTGGGTTCTTATATTTGAAGATCAAATAGTCATATTTGACTATTCAAGTTTAGCATGAAGGGGAATAATATGGAAATAGTCTCTTAGGGGAACTGTGAAAGAAGGTATTGAATGTGAAATTCAAGGGCAGAATAGGAACCACATTACAAACTTATGTCTTTTTTACTTGTCTCAACATTCTCTTTGGTTTCGTCAAACAATATCAAATGCAAGTGCAAATGGAAATGTATTTAATATTTTATCTGTGCCTTTAGGGATGTGTCTCTAATCCACTCAAATACAACTCATTTTCCTTGAACACTGGAAATATTGAGCCAGATAGAAGTCCCTTTTGATTTATAAGGCTTCCCTGTCTCTCTCTTATTGACATTGTCTCTTTTCAGAAAGAAGATGTCTCAACATGTGTCACTTTAGATGTAACACCCTCTCCTTTGAAAATTCATAACAAATGAAACTGCATATTGGAAAATAAAAAAAGGATTCAACATACAACTAAACAATATTCTAGGTTTTTAATCACATGCTTCTATTGGTAACAGGGATTTTTACTATAATTTGATTTTTATACAGCATCTGGAAGTTCGATTAATATAGCCAATATGTTATTTTGGAATAAGATAATACAACTTATAATACATTTAAATTGGAATTTCAAAACACAAGATATTTTCACATTAAAAATTGTACAGAGGAATATGGAGACAGAGAAGTGAAAGTTTGAAATTATATTTTAGCTATTTTAATCAGAGTCTAGCTTTTTCTCTGCCAAGTAACAGTGAAGACTATTATTGATAAAGAGAAATGAGTTATGTGACACTTAGAACTGATAAGGATATTAGTGAAACAACTATTAAATAATTCTAGGATTGTATTATCCATGAGAACAACAACAGCTGATTTTGTTTTGTAGATTTGTGAAACTGTAAGTAAGAAAAATGTTGAAGGAAAAGCTTCTAGCAAAATGTATCTGGAAACTGAGATCTCTCACCTCAGTACTAATAGCCATGTGGCTAGTACAGACAAATATTACACTTTAAAGACCAATCAAATAGTTTTAAAAATTTCTATAAAAACAAAGACTCCACAGATATTTGTGTAGAAAATATCAGCTTTTAAACTTGTTTAAATGTTTTCCTATAAAAAAAGACCAACAACTTGTTTGTTATTTTTCCATAAAATTATATTTGTTCAATCAAATTAATTTGTATCTTACAATTGATGAGGAAGTAAATGAGAATATTTTATAAATGAGACTTTTAGCACAATCATTTACATTGTAGGTAAGCAGGTCTCTCAGTGATGTGAGTAATGGACTTCTAATAATTGGGTATAATTGTAGAAGATATTTAAGCCTTTTGTGATTTGGGGCCAAGTTTTACTCAAGTGTAAAATAATCATGATATAGAAGTAATGAATTCATGGACTTGTTATGAAGGAAAACTAGGACCCTCTTCAATACCTGCTATGTATATGATGTGGCAGAGTAATTATGAACTATGTCATCATTAAGATCATTGATTTTTAATAGTCCAAAATTCTCCAATCATTATTGTTTCTTAGAGACTGGTACATTTGCCAACTATTCTGCAAATTTTGTGTCTTAACAATGACATATAATGGATCTGTAAAATAAAGTTAACATAGAGAAATGCCAATGAACTGTTAGACATCTCTACCCTTTACCTTTTTGATAAACAAAAACTTTAAAAATTAGTATTTAAGTTACCAAGCTTCTGACCACAGTACTTACAAGCTTAAAATAATCTAAATTTATAAGAAAACTCAAGAGTTTGTGCTACTAATTAGTCCTATAACTGTCCCAGGCTTCCTGAGGAACCACAACACTGATTTTCATGGTGCCTTTACAACTTCTCAATCACAACAAAAATAGAGGAATGCTCCTATTACTACATGTCTTTGTCAGGCCAGTATGAGCTATTGATAATTTTATTGATGTTGGCCATTTTGACTAGTGTCAAGATGAAATATCTAAGTAGTTTTGATTTGCATTTCCCTGATGGCAAAAATGTTCAACATTCAAGTATTTCTCAGCTATTTGTGGATCATTTTAATAACTATCTTTTTATCTGTATCATATTCTTAATTGAGATATTTATATTTTTTCTAGCTTTTTATTTCTTCATATATTTTAGACACTATTCTCTGTTAGAAGTATAATTGATCATGCTCTTTTTCCCATTCTGTAGCCTGCTTTTGTCTGAATGATGATTATTTTGCCATACAGAAGTTTTTCAGTTTCATAAGGTTCCATTTAGTAATTGTTCTTAGTGCCTGTTCTATCTCTGCCCTGTTCCGAAGTCTTTTAGTCTGCCACTGAGTTCAGGAATTCCCCCTACTTTACTTTCTATGGGATGCTACGCAATGGCCCTTATATTGAAGTCCTTAAAGCACTTGGAGTTTAGTTTCATGATAGGTCTATTTTCACTCTTGTAAAAACAACCATGCATTTTTACTAGTACCATTTATAGAATGGCTTTTTAAAAATTGTGCTTTTCTTGCTTTTTTGTCAAAAATCAGATGTACATATGTATGAGGAATTAAGTTTAGGTCTTCCATTCTCTTGATCAATGTGTCTGTTTTTATGCCAAGACAGTGTTAGTTTTATAAATAAATCCCTATAGTGCAATTTGAGATCAAAGATATGGATATTTTCTATAGTTCTTTTATTATTCAGATTTGTTTTTAGCTATGTTGGGCTTTTTTGTGTGTGTTTCTAAGGAAGCTGACAATTGCACTTTCAAGTCCTGTGAAAAACTATGGTAGATAGTTTATTAGATCAATATTGTGTTGAATCTATACCTGGCCTTTGGTAAGATGGATATATTCACTATATTGACACTACTCCTTATTGAACATGGAAAACATTCGTGTGTTTGATCTCTTATTCAATGAATGTCTTAAATTATTTTATTGGTTGTTTTATTTATTTACATTTCAAATGTTATCCCCCTTCCCAGTTTCCCCTCCACAAGCCCCCTATTCCCTCCTCTCTTCCCTGCATCTATGAGGGTGCTCCCCTACCTGCCCACCCACTCCTGCCTCAGCAGCCTAGCGTTCACCTATCCTGGGTCATCAAGCTTACACAGGACTAAGGAGCTCCCCTTCCAGTGATGCCAGATAAGGTTAACCTCTGCTACAAATACAGTTGGAGTCATGGGTACCCCTGTGTACTCTTTGATTGGTGGTTCAGTCCCTGGGAGCTTGGGGGGCGGTCTGGTTGGTTGATATTGTTGTTCTTCCTATGAGGTTGCAAACCCCTTCACTCCTACAGTCCTTGCCCTAACTTCCTTATTGGGGTCCCCACGCTAGGTCCAATATCTGGCTGTGTACGTCTGCATCTGTATTAGTCCGGCTCTGGCAGAGCCTCTCAGGGGACAGCTATACTGGGCTTCTGTCAGTAAGCACTTCTTGGTATCAGCAATGGTGTCTGGGTTTGACTTTTACTTGGTTCATTAGAGTTACCCAAAGGATTCTTAGCATTCTTTATGCTATTGTATATGTTGGTTTTCTAAGACTTCTCTCTTAGTCTATCATTTATATTATAGGAAGGCTACTGATTCTTGTGTATTAATTCCTGCTACTTGCTGAAAATGAAAATGTCTGTCTGTCACCTGAAGAAGTGTCCCGGTGAAAAATTTAGCATTTTTTATTTAAAACAATATTTCATCTGTAATAAAAATAGTTTAACTTCTTCCTTTCCTATCTGTATCCCTTTGACCCGATTCAGTTGTCTTATTACTCTAGGTAAGACTTCAAATACTAAATCAAACAGGTATAGAGAGAAGCCATATTTGGTTTTAGCACTCTAGGGTGGCATCTGTGGTCTCTTAGAGTTTGTCAAAGAACTGTCGAGGCTCTTTGGCTTTTAAACTCTCCGTTTAGAAGTTAAGTATTATTCTAATGAGTATGCATTTATAGGTTACTTGTTTTGCTGTTGCTTTGGTTTTGGTTTTGTCCTTGTAACTTTTAATGTCTTTGTCCTGTATATTTAGAATTTTGATTATTATGTGCCATGGAGAAATTCTTTTCTGGTCCAGTCTATTTAGTATTATTTGTGATTCTTGTACTTTGATTGCACCACCTTCTTTAGGCGAGGGAAATTTTCTATTACAATTTTATTAAAAATATTTTCTGTGCATTAAAGTTGGGATTTTCTCCTTCCTCTATTCCTATTTTTCATAGAATTGGTCTTTTATTAGTGTCCCAGATATCCCAAAAGTTTTGTATCTAGATTTGTTTTACATTTAACATTATCTTTGACTGAATTATTCATTTCTTCTATCTTTTCTTCTTTTATATTCTCTCCTTTGTATCTTATATTCTGTTGATGTGGCTTACCTGGGAGTGTTTTGTTTGACTTTCTACATTTATCATTCCAGTTTTATCTCAGTTTTGGTTTTCTATAGTAATTCAATCTCTACTGTTTTCATTATTTCCTTCAAATGCTAGTGTTTTTAGAAACTTTCTTAAAGGATTTATTAGTATCTTCTTTGGACCCTTTAACATATTCAAAATAGCTATTTTGTAGTTCCTCTTGTGCTTCAGCTATACTGTATTTCTCAGGATCTACTACAGTAGGGTTACTGGGTTCTGGTGGAGACATGTGGTCTTGGTCATTAATGATTATGTTATTGAGGGAAAGTTTAACTATGTGGCCTTGGTATAATTGTAATTCTAGATATCGATATCAGGCTTTGTTTTGCTGGATGGGTGTTCCATCCCTTAATTTCTGTTATCCCTTCATGATAACAGCAGAGGATGGTAGCTATGAGAAGCTTGGTTAAGACTCCTTATGTAGGTTGGTGTATAACAGAGAGAAATATATGTGATCTTAGAAAGGGGCTTCTGTGAAGATTTAAAGGGATTCTTCTCATATTTAAAGTGGGATTGGTAGTTATTCAGAAGTATAGTAGGAAGAGGGTATCCTGCAAATTTCTTATAACAAAAAATTATCCAGAGAAATAGAGATGATAGTTGTAGAAAGACTCTGGGACTGAATTAAGAGTATGAGTCTACAGTGAGAGGAATTGAAGTGAGGTGAGACACCTGTATGCATGTTCTTACTAGGCTGAGGGTAAAAATGGAGAGATCATAAAGAAGATCAGGAAGAAAAATGGGATTCACCTGAATCTGACAAGTATTATAATTGGGAGTTCCTGTGTTTGGTTTTAGTTTACTTTTATATCAGTTAAGCCTAATCTTTGCAAATCTTTGCAATATTTATATATTAAATGCTGTTTAATCTCACCCCATCCTTAGTTATCTTCTGTTGTTTTCCATTCTCACTAGGGGCTGTTGGTCTTTGAGGACAAATGGATCAGAGTTGGAGGACAGGGTTCGGATGGCCTATGAGTATGACAGAAATGACAGACTTCTGAGAACAGCTACAGAGAGACAGTTCAACTTTATTTGGTGTAAATCAAGGGCTATATCATTTTGGGAAAAGCGGGTAAGGGTTTCCAGAGTGGGTAAGTATCATTGACTAGAGTTTAGGGTACTAAAGAATGACTCATTTGCATGGAACAGCGTTCAAGGAATTCCAGTTGCTTGCTGGACAGCAAGAGCAGGGAAACTGAACCTGCAATCTCGATAAGACTACGTGATTTTGAGCAGGTAAAGGGTATGTGTGTAGTGGTGGGGAGGTGGCCTCCAAACCTACAAACCTATCAACCTACAAAGTGCCATAGGAAATAATAACATAACCATCTGCCTAGATAGAGAAAAGGAATATGACACAATGCACCTCAGAGCTATAATGAAAATCACGAGGAATGTAAACATATCTTTATGTAAAAGGCTACATATAGCAAATACGCAGAAAAAATTGGAAAAGTAAATGGATTAATTTAAAGAACAGAGGATTTTCCAAGACAATGTAATATGGATTCTGTCAAGTGAAGTCTTAATTGTAGTGGAGACTACAGATATTTGAGAACAACATAGGATAGTTACCAAAGAGAGCTTCATAATAGGAGTAGAACAAACCCAATGATGATGAAGGCAACAAAGCTCAAGAGCTGAGCCATCTTAATCCATTGACATAAGACTTAAAGCTACAGTATTTGGAATTTGCCCTGCACAGTTTCAGACTTGATTTGCTTAAGAATTTTCTTGCTGTGCACTGATTCCTTAAATTTAGAATCGTATTACTTATTCGGTATTATTGTATGCTGGAAGTATATAATATGCATTTCAATTTTACACAGGTTAACAAGAAATTGCCTTGAGTCTCAAAAGAGACTTTGAACTTTTAAACTGTTCGGATACTGGGAAAGACTATGGGGACTTTTGAAGTTGAACTGACCGCATTTTCCCATTTTATCTTCATGAGCATATGTGGACTGGTAATTGTAAGGTGGTGGTTCATGTAAGAATGCTCCCATAAGTTCATGTATTTGAAAACTTAGTTCCCTGTTTGAGAAAATTTGTGTGTGGGGTTGTTTGAGAAAGAGTGCCACTGGGGATCAATATATGAGCTTAATCCTTTCTTTCACACTTTGTTAATAACATTATTGCAGCTCTCTTCTTTGTCTTCACAGCTTTTCTACATTTCTTGACTTTACAGCATCATTTTTCATCATTGTACCATCCCTCATTTTATTACTCTCATTTACAGATTGCACTTTGTCTTTTCTAATGCTAAAAATTATGTGCTTATTTACAAGTAAAGAAAATAAATGGTCCAGCTTCAAATAGAATTATACCAAGTCCAAGTACAGAAAATTTGTTATAACAATATTTTGTCATCTTTCCCATCTTTATGTTATGGCATTAATATAGTTAGTTGGATATTAATACCCGCTATGATACTGTTATATACACTTGGAGATATATATATATTTGAAGAATAGGTCTTATAGATTATACCAATTAAGAATAAACACCACTTTCTATTGCATCCTCTTATTCTCTGATGCTCACTTTATTATGTAGCCCTGAGTTTCTGACCTCTATTAACTTTCTTCTCTGGAATGAACTTTGGAAAGCATGTGTACTGGGAACAGCTACATCAGATTATATGAGAAAACAAGAATTTCTTTTACTTTTTTCTTTGAGAGTAATTTGAAGGAGTTTGAGTCAATGGATATTTTTCTCACATTCGTAAGTCAAGCGGTTTCCTCTCTTTTCTTCCTGAAGTGCAATATTTGAAAACATATACATGCTTATATATGTATACACTCACACACATGTACATAAATATATATATACACACATATGTATATGTTTTTCTCCTGCCTTTTTTGTTTCTTTCAGAAATACTTATCTTTGATTTCATGAAAACTTAAATATTCCTAGGAAAGTCAATCTTTGGCAATTATCCTGAGAGTGTTCGTTACACCTTCTGCATTTGTACTTTGGTGTCAATATTAATTTGGGAACTTCTTGTCATTATTGCCTTAAATATATCTTCTTTCTACTCTAATTCTTCTTGTACACTTATGTATATAATAAGTTTACTTTTGCTCTTTAGTTCTTAGATATTATTCTTTTGCTTTTTAATTTATGTTTTGGTTTTAAATTCAGCAGCTGTGTGGTGAAAACTGTGATGTCCTCAAGCACAATTATACTTTTCTTTATTAATGATTCATCTACCAATGGGACCATAAAAATCATTTACTTTTTCAAAGTATTTTGATGTTTTGTCATTTCATTTTGTGTCATTTACAATATTTGATATTTTTTAATATTGTCTAGTTTTCCTTTAAGTGCTTTGGTTTCTTAATCTCTTTAAATCCACTGTCTTATAATCCTTAAATCCAACCATGTCTGATTCTGATGTTTATGCAGTTTATTCAAACTATGTTTTGTGTTACTAAGCCATGAATTTCATTTTTAATTTAAAGCCATATATGATGTACCCTGGTTAAATGACTTGCATATGAACACACTGTCCTCTGCAGAGTCAGTGATCTCGTGTTGTGAACAAAATTGTATCACTTTAGTTTACTTGCCCCTTAAAGAGTCAAAGTTATTAAAGAAAGCAAGAGTTGGCATTTTCCTATCCTGAATTGGTAGTGTCTAATGAAATACAAGCTGATGAAGATATGTGGAAGTCATTTATTGTAAGGATAAGCATGATTAAAAAGAACAAAATGCCTAAGGAGAACTTAAATGATCTCTTTTCTCTTTTTGCTTAAAATGCTAATATTTTTTCAAATATTTGCTTTAAAAATAGGCTTTAGAAAGGTATAAGTAAAGGAGTGAGTTCACTCCTTTCTTACAATGACTTTCTCCAAGAAAATTGTAATTCCCAGACTTGTCTACCCTAAGCCTCTAGCAATTAATCATTTATAGTTTAGCTTTCAGTAATTCCAGACTGAATACTGGTGCCTTATGTTAGCTTCTGTCTTTCAGTATTTGCCCATGAGTTGTGATTTCTGTTTCTGTCTGTCTCTCCAATTTCAGCAGTTTGTTCTCTAAACTCAGTTCTCTGCTAAGTTCAAAAAGAAAATGTTGGTTTTTTTCTTTTTTTCCCCCAATTTATTCAACTTCTCACTTGTTATTGTGGCAGAGTTTTTAGCTGTAAGCATTTTACATGGTAGACTAGAAGTTATAAAATCTATTTGATGGCAATAATGTAGAGCAGAGTTTGCAGATAATGACAAAATAGCTTACACCAATATTCATTTAAAGCATGTCAGTGAGTGTGGTTTGACTTCCTTATCATTTGAAATATCAAGAACCTTTTCTTTTTGTAATGCAATGAGCCCATTTCATCTCTAATCTATTATTGTATTTTTCATTACTTTTTACTAAAGTATATAAGTAAATAAATATTGCTTAACAATGTAGTAATGTTGTTGATAAAATTTTTTGCTATGTAGTCATGGTGAGTTTGAATTAATATATGCTGCAACAGAGCTGTAAAAATGGATTGGAATAGTACTTCTTTTTAACTAAAATCCATGATAGTGAGGGGTAGTATCATTGACATGAAATCTAGAAGCATAGAATCTGGAGAATATCACAACAAGAAATACTGTATTGTAGAAAGACATTTAGAAATTTTTCTGTAGATTTTTTTTAGGCAATATATTTTGGGCAATATATGTATATATATCTACATATATATAGATATATATATGTTTACAAACTAACAAACTAACATATAATAGTTTACAAACAAATTGAGAGTTAATACTATTTCAGAATAAATCACACTATTCAACTACTAGATAATTTAATGAGATCACAGAGTGTGTAGTCACGTGTTTATATATTATTAAAGTACAGGTAATCAAATACAAAATATAAATTTATAAGTGACATAGTGGTTAAAAAATATCCACTATGGTCATGGATAAAGATATTTTACTCTCTTTTTTTGTTTTTAATATAAAATAATCTATTGTTTGCATTGCTTTCAGGACATTGAAATGTTTTTAATAACTAAAATTTCAAAGTTATCTCTTATCTTACATAAAAATTAAAAAATGTTTAGTCACAAATGCAATTATTTTATTATTTCATATGATGTTTTTCTTATAATTCAATTATTTTACCTTATAAGACTCACATGATTCCTACCCTCTTAGAGAGTATTCATGACAGTTTTACTGCCAAGAAAATAATAATTTATTAATTGTTCTCATTCAGAATTCTGAGACATAACATACAGGGTTCCTATAAAAATTTCTTTTATAAATAAAAGAAAATTAGACAATTAAGGAATGGACTACTTAGCTTTAACAGTATCCACATAAAGTGCAGCTTTCAAACTAATGCAGTAAGAATATTGTACATTTTTAAATCTTGTATTTACTTATTTATCTGGATCTCCCCCCCAAACCCCCCAGTGTGTGTGTGTGTGTGCACTACTTTCTTCTATCATTTAGCCTCTGGGCCTCAAACTTGGGTCTTTGGGCTTGGTCCTAAGTACTTTTACATCTGAGTCATCTTGCTTTCCAAAGAGTTTATTCTTGATTCAAATATAAGTGTACATGGTCCAAGAACAATGATTTGGATCAACCCAAACACCACATTTCATGAAAATGTTTTTATGAAGTTTTTGGTGTGTATGGGTATATTTCTGTTGCACATGTGCATGTGTGTGTGTTTGTTTCATTATTCAAGAAATGATAAATTGATTTCTTTTGGTTTTGCATGTATATAGTATCGTTTAATAATTTTATTTTTTGATGAATTCATACATGAGCACTGGATTTACATCAATCTAGCTCTTACCTCTCTCCCTTTAACCATTTCTATGAACCCTTCCAAGTTATCTCTTCTTTCTCTTTTTTTATTTTTTTTTTTGCCAAGCTGTGACTCTTTATTAACAGACCAGATTACAAAAATACCATGGTCGACACCATAGTTCATCCATCTAATAAGCCTTTTTATCTGGTCTTCCTTGTTGCTAGCATCTCCGCCTTCTATAAAGTGAGTTGTCTTTTTCTTCATTTCATCTCATGGAGAAGAAAATTTGAAGGGCCACAGGAAGTTATTTGCTTTCATGAAGCCTTTCCCAACTATATAGATCCCATGAATTATATCCTCCATGCAGATGATGCCAAATTTACCAAGAGATTGAGCAATTGAGGAATTATCTTTCAAGGCAATCCGCTTCTTATTGATTTTGCTATAGCCTCGCTTGTAGATGAGATCATTTACTGACTTCAGGTTGGAGACCTTAACAAAGGTGCCATTGAAGATCTGTCCGAAGAAGCTGCAATACCTTTCAGACCTTTGGGCTTACTCCATTGATACCTCGGATCCTGACGACAAACGCCAGTTTGGTTCTGCGGGCATGTAGAAGTTTCCAACCTTCTTTGCCACACTGCCTATCCAAATCTCAGTCCAGTACATCTGCTTGTACTCCTTCTAATAGTGTTTTGCCTTCTCATAGATGAGTTTTGTCCTTGCCTTTTGCAGTGTCTTCAGGGCACACTTCTTCCACAGGTGCTTCATCTTCAACTCTGTGAAATTCCTTTGCTTTTTCTTAAGAGATTTGGCAAAGCAGGAGCCTTTTTTTTTTTTTTTTTAGTGGTTTCTGGCACAACGGCAACCTTCTTTTTCTTCTCTGGAACAGCCTCCTTGTTCCTTCTGGAAAAGGAGAGAAAAAGCCAAGTTATCTCATCTTAAATTTTACTTTTATTTGTGTATACACCTGTAATATGTATGTCTACACATATGTGCACATATGCATATAAGCTTTAATAGGTCAGTTTAGTTTTGCTCCTATGTACATGTATCCAGTGTTTTAGACTTGGGATTGTACATCCTATGTGTTGTCCTAGAAGAAATTGATTCTCCTTTTCTCGTCAGGCATTGACAACCCTGAGCTCTTGATCTAAAAGTAAGATCATGTGGAATGTCTTTGTATGCCAACTGATATTATCATTCTATTGTTCTTGTTCAGGCTACCTTTCCTATGACACTATCTTATAGCAGATGTCCTGACCTTATGGCTCTTAAAACACTTTTGCCCCCCTCTTTAATATTTTCCTCTGAGTACAAAGTATAGGAGTTGCAGTGAAGATGACTCCATTGCAACATCATTTGCTGGTGTTCTTTAGAATTCCCTGACCTATAATATGTAATCCCTCTGTCTTTATCTTTCCAGGACCTTGTTCGTGTATGAAAGAATATCTGACTTGGGCTGCAGAGATGTTTCAGTGATTAAGAGCTCTTGACAGATAAAGTTTGTTTCTAAACATTATACTACAGTTCTAAGGGATCCTATGACCACTTCACCACTCCTTAGCCACCACGTGCACATATCTTCCCTTATTCTCAGAACATTTCTTATCTCTGTAGTAGCCTCTATCTGATGGAGGGAAAAAAAGTTAGGAAATGTAGATCTCAACGCTCATCAAACAAACATCCTTTTGTAACATGTGACTTTTCTACATTTCTGAATTAGAGTAGCTACAAATTAAGACATTTTTTCATACACATTTTTTGAAGAATCATGTGGGCAAATAGGATCAAAGTAGGGACTCTTCTGCTGTTGCTATGACATTTGTACTGCTGGTTTGAAGGTTAGTGCACCCTACAGTTTAATGCATTCTAAAGGTTTTACCTGCTACTTGCAAGGATTTATAAGATTGGACAATGAATTGGAATTAAAGGCCTAATTATATGTCACAAAGTTTAGTTCTAGTTCTACAATATTCCAGTTCTTCAAACAAATTGAAGTTGGAGAGTCAGGTTTGTAGAGTCTTTACCAGGGTGAGGGTTTCACTCCAGATAATTTCAGTTTATAACAGACTTTCTGAATCAGATATGTATAGATAGGATTGGGCTAACCAGTCACTCTTGCAAATGTCAAATACCTAAAGACTATATACAAAATATCTCTATTGTATATAATTTTTACAATAGCTTGGTTTTGTATTTGGTTTTCTTCTTAGAGAGAAACATTTGGAGTTATTAAGGTTTTGAGGTTAAGTTAATGCTAGTGATAATAAGAGCCTCAGCATAAAATGTTAAATGTAGTTCTTAATACATTTTCTATACTTGATTAAACTAGTCATCCTTTACTCTTTTCCATGTCCTATTCAAGGGACATTTTTACCTAGCCAATACATAACCTGTTATCACTATGAACCACCTCTCAGTGATTCAGTGGCTATCACAGCAATCAGCATGGGAGCACCTAAATACTGTAGATGGCTTTTTATTGATTGCTATAAGACACACAAATAAAATGTGAACTCTGAAAATCTATTCACTGTCACAGATGTAATCTTTAACTACAGTTTTCTGGTTTTCTTTCGTTTCTCCTTGAGTGCTCTTTTTTCTTTAGGGACTTTCATTACATAGTGAAGTTTATAATGACACTTGTATTACAGGATACTCGGAACAAATAAACACAATAAATCCACTTCAACAGTTTTTAATGAAGATACATGCTATTTCCATCCCACAGAACATTTCATATGATGCCCCTTAGACAAATAGAGGTAAATTAAATGACCTACTGGAATTATACAGTTTAATTCAAATCCTTCTGCAACATTCTGGACATGTGTATTCATCTAAACTTTCTTAGTTGGATTGGAATTTTTTTCTTCTTTTTGTTTGCTCATTTGAAGTAAATAAATAATCATCATTATACTTTATAAAAAGATAAATTTGGAAAAAAACTTAATTTCAAAATCATTTAAGTATCATAGAGATCCTCACTTTGCAGACTTGAATCTGAATCTAAATGCTAGATCTGAATTTAACTCTAGTATTTTATTCTGCATTCATATTGTTTCTAATAGTGGCTATGTAGTGTTTGCAAGTGTAAAAACTGATGAAGAAGGAAAAGACTTCATTCATTAATGGCAGATTAATCATAAGTGTCACTAAATTTTGAAGGGTGGTTACAATTCTATTAAGGTATACTGGTCTGGTCATGCATTTGTGTTTTAAGGTTGTTGTGACAAAGTAACATAGACTAAGTATCTCAGATTATAGAAGTCAGTTATCTCAAAGTTCTGAAGGCAGAAATACAAGATCAAGCTGTAAAGAGGAATCACTTCTTCTGAAGTCTGAGAATAAGAACAACTTCTACCCTACTTCTACCTTCTGTTGATTTTCTGGCAATCTTTAGAATTCCTCACCGTATACAAGTGTCATCTTTTTGGTTTTCATCTTTGTTCTTGTATAGAAAAAAAATCTGAATGGGTGCTAGAGAGATGTTTACTAGTTAAGATCCCAGGACTAGGGTTTAATTCCTATCACAACACTATAATTCCATGGGATCCAATGACTATTTTTGCCTCCATAGACACATTTCTCATACATATACATATACATGTGCATATACATATACATATACATATATATGTGTGTGTGTGTGTGTGTGTGTGTGTGTATGTGCATACAAACACAAATTGAAAAATTTAATGAAATAAAGAACAGTTAGAGGGCAGAAGAGATGATAAAATGGTTAAGAGGATTTGCTGACCTTGCAAAGGATGTAGGGTAGGTTGCTATCACCTCCATCAAGCAGTTTACAACTACCTGTAACTCCAGTTCTAAAGGATCTGTGTCCCATTTATCTCCTTAATGAGTACTTGCATACACATACTATACATACATATGACTTACAAGTACACAAACATGCAAAACAATAAATATCATTGAAACCTTTGTAACATAATAATAAAGTTGTCGTTTATAAGTTTTATCAAAACTTTATGTAATGTAAAACACACTTCATGTCATTCTTATAAATTCATTAATTAAATTTTCAATGATTGATATTTCCAAATAAAATTATATCTCATATATGGGATAGAAATTCAACCCACATATTTGATGAAATATAATTTAGCCCACAACAGCTAGAGACAGGCAAGGTGAATCATGAATCACCAGCAGTCTATTTGGTATAGCTTAAATGTTACCAGAAATTTTTAATAATTTTTCTTTCATGAGATCATTGATTTTCAATATGTCTTTTCTGAGGAATTATGTAAAATAGAAGAATGTCACCAAGAAATAAATTGTTATATACTTTAAAAGCTATTTACAATAATAATAAAACAGATAGCTTTATTAGAAAAACACAGAAAATATATCAAATGCTGAGAAAAATATATGGTTTTGGTAACACCTTGTCAAATACCAGCACAATGGTCTATACTCCTTAATGTCAGCAACATATAAAATGAAGACATTAAACTGGGCAGTACTCTATACCAGGGTTTAGCAGAGATTGGCAGTAGTCAAATCATCCTCAAAATTTAATAAAACTGATAATAGCAACTGACAAACAAGATAGTCTACTAAAATCTCAGAATTGTTGGTAAAACCACAAACAACCAACTACTACCCCAACCCTCTGTAACAACATTCAAACTGAAGTCTGTATACTGTTTCCTCTTTTGAAAAAGAAACTCTGGTTAAATTTTATGAAATAATCTTTGGTCATTTGAATTCAGAGATCAGAGATGCACTAAATTCAAACTCAGATTTCCTCATTGTGATCTTGAGAATTGCACAGTGCATGATAAGTTGAATTTTATATCTTTGAGTTTTATGGGGGTAATATGTTAAAACTGTGGAGTCAGGTAATAGATAAACCCAATGCTTTAAGGCTGTAGCTGAAGATGTTTGGTTGAAAGCTATAATGCTTGGGGTACAAATTTACTGAGAAATTGTATTCCATCATATCATCCTTCATCTCTAGCTTATAAGAAAAAATTCGGTGGAGTTCATTGAAAAACAAAACAAAACAAATCAAAAAACCCTCTATACACTGTCTAAAACAAAACAGTGTTTTATGAGTGGTACCAAAATAGATTTCTGAATTATTTATTTTTTATTGAATAAATAACAACAGCATGACCAGAAGACTAATGATACCAAAATGCCAAGATTAACTACTACCACCCATCATGGTGCCTAATATGTCACCTTAAAGCAACTCCATTATTTCATCTCTATTATTTTAACATATTTTATTAAATAAGCTCATCTTTTAGAAAATTAATTTTGAAAATAATATTTTTGTTTCTGTGCTTTTGACATATTTCATGCACAATATATTTAAGCTATGACATTACAAAGTCTATAGTCCTAACTCCATAGAGCAACACTTCCTGGTGTAATTTCAGTCAAGCTTACAGAACAAGGATGAGAGGAAAGAAAACCATTGATGATCTGAGATGTGTTTATAGATACAACTAAAGGAAATCTCAGGTTGAGGTTGATTCACTTCTGTTGTGTTTGTCTTCAGGAAGATAGTAGTCAACAATGGTACTAAATAAAAATGACTATGAGCTACATGAATGACCTCATTTGTGTATTCAAACAAACCGAAAGGATCAGAGATGAAGATGAGCAGAGGATGCAGAGAAATTATATGGAAAATCTAACAACAGGTTTGTTTCTCAAAGGGTGAAATCACTATAATGTATTTTTCTACCAAAGATGACGATAACATTCACAATAATTCTATAAAGGACAAAGAACCTTATGCTTCTTGCAACTCTCATGTCAATAAAAGAAAGATAAAATCATTTATCTATTTTTTCTGATTATATCCATTTTATAGAATGAAGTCAACACATAGAATCTCCAAATTCTTTTTACATATTTATTAATTTATATTACATCTTAGTTCCAGACCCCTCCCTCCTCTCCTCCCAGTCTTATTCACACAAATCCCTCCCACCAGTACCTTCTGCCCTTCTCCTTAGAAAAGGGGACGCCTCCTTGGTTACCAACAAAGTCTACCACATCTAGTCCTCTTAGGAGGATTAATCACCTTCTCTCCCTCTGAGGTCCTATCAGGCAGTCCAGTTAGGGGAAGGGTATTCAATGGCAGACAATGGAGTCTGAGACAGCCCCACCCCATTCCAGTTCTTAAGGGACACACACATGAAGACCAACATGCACATCTTCTCTTAATGTGTGTGTATGCGTGTGTGGGTGTGGGTGTGTGGGAATGTGGGTGTGCTTGTGTATGTGTTTAAGGGGAGCTAAGTCCAAAACCTGAATGATCTTTGGTTGGTAGTTCAGTCTCTGTGTGCCCCCATAGGCTTAGGTTAGTTGACTCTGTAGGTCTTCTTGCAATGTCCCTGATCTCCCTGGCTTGCTCAATTCTATCCCCCATTTTTCCATTGTACTCCTAAATCTTTGCCTTATGTTTGGCTATGGTTCCCTGCATCTGTTTCCATGTGCTGCTGATTGAAACCTCTCAGGAGACATTTATGCTAGATTCCAGTCTTCAAGCATAGCATAGTATCATTAATAGTATCAAGGTTTAGCTTTCTACCTTAGGGTGGGTTTCAAGTTGGGCCAATCATTGGTTGACCTTTCCCTCAATCTCTGTTCCATTTTTATCCCTGAGCACTGTATATTTTGGGTTGAAGGTTTTGTGGGTGAATTGATGCCCCCTCTTTCCACTGACAGTATTGCCTGTCTACAAGAGGGCCACGTTAGTCTCCATATCTCCCACTGGTAGGAAACTCACCTAGGATCACCCCCATAAACTCCCCATAGCCCTCCCCATCTCAGATCTCTAGCTAGTCCCTCTACTGATTTCATTCTCAATCCTAGCCTTCACCTGCCCCTCTCCCCTGACACTTGATCATCATACCTATGCTCCTCCTCACTCCTCTCCCACACATTTCCCTCTCTGCATCCACCACAAACAACTATTTTGTTTCCCGTTCTAAGTGAAATTCACACCTCCCTACTTTGGGCATTCTTATGTCTATGAAGAATAGTGTGGTTATCCTACACTTTATAGCTATAGCCTGTTTATTAGTAAATACATACTATCTGTGTCTTTTGTGTCTACATTACATCACTCAGGATGATATTCTCATGTTCCACTCATTTACCTGAAAATTTCATAGTTCCTTTGTTTTTAATAGCTGAATAGTATTGAATTGTATAGATGTCCCACATTTTAATTATCCATTTTTTAGCTGAGGGATTTCTAGATTGTTTGCAATTTCTAGGTATTATGAATAATGAGACTATGAACATAATTGATGGAGTATCCTTTGATAGAGTTAGGAACTTTTTAATATATTTCAAGGAGTGCTAAAGGTGGTTCTTGAGGTAGAACTATTTCCAAATTTCTTTCAGTCTGTGCTCCACTCTTTGTCCCTGTATTTTCTTTAGACATAAGTAATTCTGGGTCAATATTTTCAAGATAGGTAGGTGGCCCCATCCCTCAAATAGGGGTCATGCCTAACCTCTGGATATAGTCTCTATAGGTTCTCTCTCCCCTTTGCTGGGTGTTTCAGCTAATGTCATCCCTGTTGAGTTCTGGGAGCCTCTTACTTTCCTGGCATCTGAGACATTCTGGTGGCTACTCCCAGTTCCCCATACATCTATGGTTTCATAGAGGCTGCAAGACATATGTCCTGGCCCTTCTAGCTTTTATAGTCTCTTGAAAATCTAATAGGTCTTTCTTTGTACATTAGTTGGCCTTTATCTCTCATGGCTTTTAATATTCTTTCTTTGTTCTTTAGATTTTGTATTTTGATTGTTATGTGGCAGGAGAATTGACTTTTCTGATCCAATCTAATTTATATTCTGTAAGCTTCTTGTATGTTTATAAGCATCTCTTCCTTTAGAATAGGGAAATATTCTTTGTTGATTTTGTTGAGAGTATTTTCTGGTCCTTGGAGCTAGGATGTTCTACCTTTTTCTATTCCAATTATTCTTATGTTAAATCTTTTCATAGTATCCCAGATTTCCTAGATACTTTATATCATGAATTTTATAGATGCAATGTTTTCTTTGACTGATGCGCTTTTCTATATAGTTCCTGTTCCCTTCCATAGGTTTTCCTTCTCCAGGATGCCCTCAGATTGTGATTTCTTCATTGCTTCTATCCAGTTTCAAGTCTTGAACAGTTGGTTTTATTTTCTTGTATTTTTTGAGGAATTTATTCATTAGCACTTTAAGGGGGATCTATCATATTTATAAGGTTGGATTTAAGGTCATTTTCTTGGTCTTTGGTTCTGTTATGATAGCTTTGCTCTGAAGGTACCATGTTGCTTTAGCCCTTTTTGTTTGTGGTTTTTCATTGGCCTTTAGCCATCTGGCTGTTTCTGAATGTTCCTGGTATGTAGCAGTATTAGAAAGGTTGATCTAATCTGGATTTTTCCTGTGTCTCAGACATCTGGTGGACAACCTTATACCAGATGTTCTTAGTGGAGCAAACCTAGATATCTTTTGTTCAGTGGACCTAGTTGATCCTTGTTTGGTGGGCATGGGTAATCCTTGTTTGGCATGCCTGATGGAGACCGGCAGAACAGTGGCCAGACAATGGCTCTCCAACTCTGAATTCTCTTGAAAAAAGTATTTGTGATATCAAACTGGAATTATTGGTTAGCAATAAAAATAAGATTAAGTATAGAATAATAAACACAATTTGCTGCATTTGCACCAACATTAATAATCTTAAGGCAATAAGCTAAAAAGTCATCATAGTTGAATGTTTTCTGAAAAAAAGTACTTTCTACCAAAGTTTCTAACCTAATTTGTCAAACATGTTAAAGGAAGAGAAAACTTTTTATTTTATTTCTATTTTAAACTCACTGCAAGAGGATTTCCTTATGCTTCTAATATAATTTGAGAAACGGTAGTATATAGAATTAATGAATAGCTTTTTTTTCATAATAAAATGGTTACACCTTTGAATTTTTCACAAAACTATGAAGAATTTCTTCAAGAGTCTGATGGCTGAATGTTACTGCAAGATCTCAGGACTTTTTACAAAGAACTGAATTTAAGAAGTTGCATTACTCTCTATTTCTTTCCACCACCAGCCCCAATATTTCCTGGGCCATGTGAGGGTGGGATGGTGTAATATATATGTCCTATTTAGTGCTGAACATTCCACAGTTACTCAATCTCTATGCTCTAATCTGAAGCATGAGTATTTGTGGAATTTAAATCAATTTTAGGAACATTAAAATATCTCAGCAGGTAAAGTCGCCTGACACTCTGATAACCTGAGTTCAATGTCCAAAAGAACCTCATGGCATAAGAAGAGAATAGATTCAGACAAGTTGTCTTCTGTCCTCTGTACACAGGCAGTAGCATGCCCTCCCTTAGCCAACCCACAAATAAATAAAGCACATATAATATTATTATTTTTAAATTTTAATACTTTGAAGATTAAACTACTTGAAGATTAATACTGAACCAGTTATTTAATCTGTCTGCACAACTTTAAGTGGCTGGATTATATGTGATCCTAAAAATAGGCATGATATGATTTACAACTCTCCTGCACTACAGAGGAGACTTACAGAGGCAAAATTTGCTACAACTGCAAAGCCTTAGTAAGATGAGAATGCTTATAACTGGAGACAAAGTCAACA
>JADRCH010000271.1:2500984-2725501 GCA_019843965.1 Rhynchomys soricoides | reverse complement strand
TACATTTACATCTATTACATAATGTCCATCTGACATATAGACCACTCTCTAGTCAAATACTAATTTACAATTGTCCTGCATTCATATAGCCAGCATGCACTTCTGGAAATTTTCTGACTAGGTTTCATTTTGGTATTCATGGCTGGGCTATTTTATAATTCTAGGCTTAAGTGAGAAAACATAAGCAAGAAAAATTCCTCCTTCCATAATGGAACACAAAAACCAGGGCAGACATTAGGAAGAAGTCCAGAAGGAAAAAAAATATATGCAACAAATAGATTTATCAAAGAGAGACAATTGAAATCCCATATTAGAATGCCTTTAATTGATTCCTTGAGCCATTTAAGTCAGAAATGTTAGGAAAATAATATTGGTAACCAATAGAATATAAACAGATAATGTCACACTCACAGTCCTTAATTTATCTTGAGTGTCCCTGGCTTACAATGTTCCATACAAGAATTTTTAAGACTTTTGATTCTTACAACTCTCTTTGGGGTAGAATTAACACCACAGTCCCTTTTTCGATGGAAAGATAGATTTAAATATTATTGTGTTATTCTTCTCAAGGATGTCTTAATCTCTAGTCATTTTTGTCATATGCCTATGAATGTACTAAATAATTCTCCTCCTTATCTCTCTGTTCTAAAAGGACAATGTTACTATAGTCAAGCACAAAACAAACAAATAATATGATATATATGCTTGGCTCAAGATAGGCACATAATAAATATTTGAAATTGATGCTTTGACACCTAGCTGTTTAATATAGAGAATAAAAATGTGAGTAAAATAAAAAACTGAGACATAAGAATGAGGCTATAGAACAGATGCCATGCCATGTCAGTGAGAAACAATGCTTGTCAGAGCCCTTAATCTTTGCATTCTCAGCTTGTCTATTTGCAGTTCCAGTTACACAAGTTGATGGGAGTTCTTGTATAGTACATTACAACATGTCTAGTTTCATGTGTTTGTTTTGATTGTGGATCTATCAGTCATCCATTTGCTTCCACATTTGACTACATCACTGTGATTGTGAAAACTTTTGGATATACCTACATTTTTACTTTGGTCCTGACATCGTGCTTCCATCGGGAGCATATGCTAGTTCACAAGAGGTAGAAAGCTGAGATATTTTAGGCAGGGAAGAGGAAATGCATACTGATATAATATCTTCATTCTCCAGGGCTGCATAGAAACACGAGGTCAAGTTCACACATTACAAAAACACATTATTACTTTAAGTTGCCTTGCTTTTATAAAGTTCTGTGAATTCAAGGAAAACTGGATCCCTTCATGCTCATATAAGCACTTGTTCTTCTGCAAGAGATCTAATAAGTCTTTTCTGGACAAAGTATCATTCTCCCCTCTGCCTCAACTTTTCTGACCTTCACTGAAGCTCATAGCACATCTAAGGCTATGACCTTAGATGACCTGAATATGTGACCTGAAACATTCTTCTGCCAGGGCTTCTCTGTTTGGCACAGCCCAATTAGATTCCTGTAATTCTCAAATATGAAAGCTGTTCCATGTGGGACAAAGACTTTCTGACATGCTTTGACTTCCTTTCTGGTGTCTAGAATATGGATGAAAAGATATCGACCTCTCTACTACAAACTAAATAAAGGTTCATCACATCAACTTGATGACTCATTTTACATCTAAATATTCCTTTTAATACCAGCCACTCATTCAAGTACACAGGGAATAAAGATGGAGACTGAAGTAACAGCCAACTAATGACTGGGCCAGCTTGAGACCCATCCCATGGGAGAGAGCCAACCCTTGACACTTGTAATGATATTCTTTCATGCTTGCAGACAGAAACCTAAAATAACTTTTTCCTAAGATGCTTCACTCATCAGAGACACATAACCAAACATCAGGCAGAGCTCGGGGAGTACAGTGGAAAAGTGGGGGAGAGAATTGAGTAAGACAGAGGGGTCAAGCACAGCACAAGAAGTGCTACAGAGTCAACTAACTGGGGCTCATGGGGGTGTTGACAGCAACTAAAGTATCAACCAAAGATCATGAAAGATTTGGACCAAGATATCTCCCACATTTATAGCAGATGTAAATTGGAGCAGTGGGAGTGGGTGGCTGTCTCTTACATTGTTGCCTGCCATTGGAGCCCTTCCCATACCTGGACTGCCTGGTTGGGCCTCAGTTGGATAAGCAGTGCTTAGTCCTGTTGAGACAAGAAGTCCCAGAGTGAGGTGGTAACCAAGAGGGTTTTCCATTCTCTGAGGAAAGGGGGAAGGAATGATGGGGGGAATTTGTAAGGGTGGGACTGGAAGGAGAGGAAGTGAAGCTATGTGATATAATGTAAAATTTAAAAAATAAAAATAAATAAATAGCATATGACTCTTTGGACTCCATTTCCTGGGCTAGTTTTGCCTGAATTGCTGGAGGACTCTCAAGTTTTATTTTTTTTTTGTTGTTTTGTTTTTTTGTACATCAATAGAAGCCTATGATAATATTAGAAAATATTCTAATACATAAGATTAATTGGTCTACTTAAAATTATCTGAAAAACAAATATTATATCAGAGATGAAATTCTAGTTGTACTAGTCTTAAAGACCATAATCTTTATAAAATAAAATAGTACATTGTGATTTTAATTTTAATGCTAGAGACACGACTATGTGAAAATGCAAATGTAGATGTTTATATGTATGTTTATATATATGTCTTATTAATTTGTATATATATCATAGTACACATGATATATATTTATACATATATATTTATACATATTTATATATAATATGTTATATTGCTAAAAACTATAGAATATAATTATTTACTTTGTGATTATAAATGTGATCCATAGAAATGAGTTGCATTCTTTTCAACATAGTCTGCTAAGTGTATTTTCCAATTTGAATTTAATTTGTGTATTTCAAGCAAAATATCTCAGAATATCTTTTGTTTAATGATTTCAGTGACAGAATTACCTCACTATCTTATCTAAATGAATTCTTGCATATTTTCTGCAGTTGGAAGAGACATGGGAAGCTGATTTAGTTAAAAATAGAAGCTGAACAATGGATTTTCTTGCTACTGTTTAAAACACATCTATCAGCAAGCAAAAGGACACCAATAAACTCTTGGGCAATAAGCAATTATCTCAGGCTCATGTGATCCAACTCAAGTTTGAAGTGGTAATGGCAATATATTCTCATTGGAGATAGCTGGGGCTTTTTCTTTGTAGTTAATTTCATTGGGTTAAAACACAAGGGTTTTATTATTCATCAATTATTTACCCAGATAATTCTGAAGTTTTTACTTTGTGCTGTTCTTTTTTTTTTTTTTTTTTTTTAACATGTGATGTTTGGTTTTGAAAGAAGTAAACAAAAAGAGGCTTTGCTATTTAATATGAACCATTTCTAATTTGCAGCGGAGCTGGTAGCTGTTTACAGAAACATAACATGTTTCTACTGCTTCTAAGATGCTAGTGCACACAGATGACAAACGAACAAAATGGAACCATTGCCTCTTTCATTGCCCTAGATACAGACATTCACTAGTGAGGAAAAGGAAGCTCACAATCTTTGTGAGGGTGAGATAACTTTTCCCATGAACAATACTCATGTATGTTTGCTATTTGAAGGAAGAAAAAACTCTTAACTCAAAAGGCCATATAATTAAACTAGAAGCAATTTAGAAACCAATTATACATTATATATAATAATAAATTTATGAATATTTATATACAAATTTATATATATAATTGAAGAATAGAAAAACAGATAGAGGGAATTAGTGATATTTTTGTCATACAGATAAGCAAACATGAAGGTTCAACATAGAACTGACTTAATTTAAAGAAACATGACCTTTTAGTCAATTCTATAAAACAATAAATTTAATGAAACCATCAGTAACTTTTCACTCTACATTTATACAAAAAACTAGAGAGTCCTCTACAATAAGTCAAGCTTCTTAAAAGGCCAAAAGTCTACTGCAAGTACCCGAGGCAGGGAATGTAATATATAAAGAAAATAATCCAGCCAACGGTAGAGGATTAAACCAAATGAGACTTTTTTTTACATTTAAATCATATCGGGTTTTTGGTATCTTTAATGATATATGTGAAATCATTCCCACTTTAAATCTACATAAACATTGAAAAGATGTTTGATGTTTTTTAAAAGACATAAAGGAAAATATTTCAATGATTTTCTGTGATTTATATGTCCATGTTGCATGCTAAAAGTGCTTAGTAGCAAAATGTAACATTAGAACAAGACTAGAATAGGTTTTCTTTTTAAAAAACAAACAAAAACAAAAAAAACCCTCATTCTAATGGTGTGTGTGTGTGTGTGTGTGTGGCACAGAGACACAGAGAACAATATAAAAAGATAGAGATATAGAATGATAGTGAGATATATATATATATATATAGAGAGAGAGAGAGAGAGGGAGAGAGAGAGAGGTATGAGGCATGTGTTATATTTTCCCAAGATGTTTGGATAAGTGTATTTGTACATTAAAACACAGCCCTAATGCAGAGTGTGATGGTACAACTAACTAATCCGAGCACTCAGGATACAGATGCAGGAGGATCTCTCAGTTGGAGTCCAGCATTTTCTACACAGTGAGTTCCAGGACAACCAGGACTACACAAAGAGATTTCTATGCATCAAAACACACACACACACACACACACACACACACACACACACACACACAAACGGGAAAAGAAAGAAAGGAAGAAAAAGGAGAAAAGAAACACATAAACAAAGCTCCTGAGATCTTGTCTCCTGTCCTCCTGGCTTTGGGATTATTAGCAACTGGTTCATTTCTGGATCCTAGGATCCCAGATCAACTCTTCATGCTTACATAACATGTTTGCCAATTTAGCCAACTGCTTTGCCTATTGATTACTCATTTTAACTGGTATATGTTTTCAAGTTGATGCCATGCCTCTTGTCAAGTATCACCACATGTGAATTTCTAGTAAACCATTATACAGTGAAAAATAAAACCACTTTATTGAGGGTTGAGCATTGTGTTAATATATGAGTTCATAGAATTTACAGCTCAGTAAGATTATTTCTCCTTCAGAAGTCTACACAGTGCCTTCTAGTAATATTAAAGCTATCCACTATGTGAGAATTGTCCACATCACTGTCAGCCTGATTTTTTTTTTGTGACCTGTGACACATGTATGTGTCTCTTCAACAAAAGGATTTTCCTCTCATGTTCTGGGAGATTAGGGGTTAAGGCAATAGCCTCTTAACGTTGAGGATCTAATTGAAACATTATGCTAAACCGACTCAAAGAGATATATCCCTTACTAGGTACTAGGTTTTTGTTTGATAACTTATGGCATTTGGGAGAAAGATTCCCTTTCCTCCCATGCATTGGGTATGTATATTTAAACACATAACACATGTGGATTTTAGGAAGTTTCTAAAACACCAGGCTTGCATGCCCTGGATTTTTAGTGTTAACTATTCCCACCACAGTCCTGCCCTCACACACTATCCTGATTTAAACCTTCTCTAAATAATTCTTTTTCTTCCATACTTCCTGTACTGAATTCCTTCCCTGTCGATTGTTCCTGTCTAGTTTTCTGGTTTCTATATCTACTCCAATTTAGAATGAAGATTTAAACCTGAAATCCACACTGAAAGAGAGCATGTGACACTTTTCTGGGTCTGGGTCACTTCACTCAGTGAGATCACTTCAAGTTCCATTCATCTACGTGCAAGTTCTAAGAGAATAAGATGATCAGAGAAACAGAGATATCGGCGTCCTAAAGACGCATTACAACCTTAAACTGTGAAGAACATGTTGTGATTATGGAGCTAGTAATACCTTAAAGGAGAGGAATGCCAAATTGTTAAAATTAAGAATGTCTTTTTGAAATTTTACTTAAGTGACATTAATTTTAAACTATTTTCAATATATTTAATTCTATGATTTTAAACAGGAAGGTTTCCAACTGGGCATGAACCTCCTCTATTCATTCTTGCACAGCTCAACAAATTATAAACATGAAAAGTATCTATTTTCTCCTAATTATGTGGTTTCTGAAACCAATTTCTTATCTACAACTGGCTTTCCCAAAATAATGCTTTCCAGCCCTCAATATTACTCTTCTGCCAGTGTATGACCATTGTAAACATAGATATTATATTTGTAATATAAAGTCCATGAATATCTAATTGGGAATGAGATTTGCTGCAAGAGAAATAACTGTATTGGAAAGTAAAATGTAGACATAGACATAAATATATATACAACAAATATATCTACATATACACTTATACTTTATTAAAGCTCTTACTATTAAGTGCACATAGATATTTCAAATGATTACAATAGCTAGTTTGAGCCTTGGGATGTAGCTTAATGATAAAGACTGCTTACCTAACATGCATGAGGCTCTGGATTCATCATCCAGGACAAAACCTACTTTATCATAAATAATTGGACTGAGACTCCAAGTGCACTTACGTCTTAGAAATGTCTAACAACAGCTTTTGAATTACCTTTCACAACTCTTTGAACATTTGTAGCTCTTATTTCATTTGTCAGTAAAATGGAAGATGTAAGATACACAATTTAAATGACTTTTTCGTTCTAAAATTCTCTGTATAAATATATCTAAGGATCTTTTCATTGAGATTTTTCATTAATATTAATTTATTAACTTTAAAAACTTATTGTAGAACCTCCTTTCTCTTCCTCTCCCCTCACACAGACCCTCCTCCATCCTCCTCCCCTTCTCCACTGAGAAGGTGAAAGACCCCCTGGGTATCAACTCACTCTAATACACCAAGTCACTGCAGAACTAGGTGTATCCTCTCTCACTGAGGCCAGACAAGGTAGTTCAGTTAGGGGATCCACAGGCGGGCAACAGAGACAGGGACAGACCCTGCTCCAGTTGTTGGAGACCTGGATGAAGACCGAGTTGGATATCTGCTATGTGTGTGTGTGTGTGTGTGTGTGTGTGTGTGTGTGTGTGTAGGGAGATAGGTCCAGCCTATTCTTGCTGCTTGGTCAGCCTTTCAGAGTCCCCAACAGTCAAGGTTAGTTGAGCATGTTGGTCTTCCTGTGGAGTCCTTGCTTTCTTCAGGTTCCTCAACCCTTCTCCCAGCTCTTCCACAAGATTCCCAAGCTTTGACTAATGTTTGGGTATGAGTCTCTGCATCTGTTTCCATTGGCTACTGGGTGGAGTCTCTCAGTGGACAGTTATGCTAGGTTCCTGCCATTCGTGTCCTTTTGGGTATGGGTTATCCTTACCCACGATGATATTAAAGAGTTCTTTTGGTGGTTATCCTGCCTCATCTTTAGTGCGGACTCTTTCTCTTCCCATTGGATGACTTAGCTCTACTCACTAATAACAAGGTGTTTATAAAAATCCCAACAATGACCTTAAGTACTTGATAGGTTTGGACTTTTGATATAAAAAGTACACTTACTGAATTCTTTTAATTTAAAATAAATTTGTGCTAGAGATGACATCAATTTGAGAAAAGGAGTATAATAGCTTATTATAGGCTTCACTGTCAATAGACGTTCATTAATGGGCCCATTCAAAGGAACGGTGTCTATAGGTAAAAGGCAAATCAGAAATAACATGTGAGGGTCTACTGTGAAACTGATCTCTTGCTTCGACACTTATCCACGAAATCAAGATAAAATTGTCAAATCACTTAAAAAAATCACTACCACATTTAACAAAATATTCTTTGTGAGAAGTATAGAATAATCTTAGGAATAAAGATTCAGTAAACAATGAGAAACAGTCCTAGAAACTGGGATGTTAGGAACCTATTTATTCTCTGTGTCTGAGATAGGAGGACAAGGGGATAAATCCACAGTGTTTTAATGATTGGAATAAGCCACACTTATTGACTTATATATATGGTGTGTGATATGTGTGAGTGTGTTTGTGTGTGTGTGTGGTGTATATTAATTAATTAATTAATTAGCTCATTTTCTTGTTACAAGTCAGGGAAATTGATCTAAGTCATAGACAGTACCACTGGAATTTTCATTCAGGGATTCAGTATGTGTGTGTGCACATGTGCGTGTGCGTGTGTGTGCGTGTGTGTGTGTGTGTGTCTGTGTGTATCTGTGTCTGTGTGAACATTTGCGAGATATATATGGGGGAGTATTATATATCTGTAATGCAAGTACATAAATGTGAGAGCCCATTAGTCCATATATGTGCATATGCAGGCAAGAAGTTAACATTTTCCCCGAAGTGGAAGCTTGCCAATTCAGCTAGACTTGCTGGCTAGTAAGCTCCTAAGATTCACTTGTCTCTGTTCCCCAATGCTGGCAATATAGGTACACACATCCCTGCCATCTTTTGTTTTATATATGCGCTGTTTTATATGTGATTCAAACTCAGACCCTCATTCTTACATAGCAAATGCTCTGACTTATTTAGCTCTGACATAGTTCTTTTACTCCAGGCTTCTGACCAAAGATTTCAATCCCTCAGAACAGTGCCCCATGGCCAAACCACATGATTGTGAATTCCACCTGAAGGTCAGTGAAGCCAAGAAAGGAAAAAAAAATGTGGAATCCCATTCTGGAAAGCAGAGAAGAATAGGCATTGTCATGAAAATATGAGTTTTTCTTTGAAGTGCCCTACTGGAACTCACTGAGACACAGATAAGAAATGTAGTAAGGTAAAAGGTGGGACTAGTTGAGAAGAGAAAAATATTCAATGTGTGTGAATGGAGAGAGGATAGGGCTTAATACAATTGAATATATTATACACATGTATGGATAAGTAGCAATGCAGCATATCACCGTGTATAATTAACATGCTGAATGAAACACTGAAAGTAAATAAAGACAGAGTCAAGATACTAAAGACAAATACTATTGGAAGAGCTTGTCCAGAGGAAAAGAGCATTTCCAAGGACATAGTTGTTATCATTTGTTCAATTTACAGTTTGGTACTAAGGCTTCAACTTTGTACTAGCAAGAACTGACAAAACATATCCTTAGTTATGCCAAAGTCTATCTATCTTCATAATGTTATTTTTAATGGGCTTGTGTTTAAGAAATAGAAAATGTACCTAGCCATTTAATAATTCCATTGTTCCTATATTCATCATTTCATGAAAGTTTTGATTTGTGAAATGGCACATAACTCCAAAATACTTTATACTATAGTTCAAAATCTTCATTACAATTGTACTATCAGAAAGGTAATTTTATTGCTATATCCACTTAGAAGAATAATATTAGTAATTTTTCCCTTAGTACCCACAGCTTATCTATATAAAATGTGCTTTAATGTCTTATTGCTGTACTCATAGGTCACTGCACTTTTCAACTCTCCCCAGAGGAGTTTCTTCTTACAACAAATGCAATTAACACAGAAATCCATAACTGGTTAATGGACAGAGAATTAGGGACTGTGGAATGCTCATCTCTAAATGCAATGTTTGTATTATAGCCTCACAATCAGGTATCAGTCATCTATGTAGAAAAAGCAGCAGTAAGATGCAAAGAGACAGATGTGCTGGATGATTTCCAGACACAGCAGGGCAGATGCAAACACAAACTCATAGAGACAGTGAGATTCTGAAAAGGACCACAAGCTCAAGCCTGGAGCTCAGCATGAAGCAGAGGCATTGGGCAAGAACTACTAGCTCTAACCAATGAACTATTTACCTGTGATTGTTGCTGTTTGATCAAAAATCACTTTTCCTCAAGAAATTAACAGTCTAGACCACATTGTAGGGAAGGCCCAATTCTCAGGAAGTGGGCCAACCTGAACATGTTATTTGTTTTGCTTGAAGAAAGAGAGAGAACCAACCACTCTGAAAGTCAGTCTGGCAGTTCCTTGATAAATGGGACACAGTATTGCCTGAGGACCCGGCTATACCACTCCTGGGCATATACCCAAAAAATGCTCCAACATATAACAACGACACATGTTCCACTATGTACATAGCAGCCTTATTTATAATAGCCAGAAGCTGGAAAAAACCCAGCTGTCCTTCAACAAATGGAAACAGAAAATGTGGAACATTTATACAATGGAGTATTACTCAGCTATTAAAAACAATGACTTCATGAAATACTTAGGCAAATGGATGGAACTAGAAAATATCATCCTGAGTGAGATAACCCAGTCACAAAAAAAACCAAAAAAACAAAACAAAAAACAAAACAAAACAAAACACTAATGATATATACTCACTGAAAAGTGGATATTAGCCAAAAAGAAACTCAGAATACCCACGATACAGCTCATGAAGCTCAAGAAGAAGGAAGTGTGGATGGATGCTTCCATCCTTCTGAGAAGGGTAAATAAAATACTCACGGGAGAAAATATGGAGACAAAGTGTGAAGTAGAGACTGAAGGAAAGGACATCCAGAGACTGCCCCACATGGGGATCTATCCCATATACAGTCACCAAACACAGATACTATTGTGAATGCCAAGAAGTGTTTGATGACAGGAGCCTGATATAGCTGCCTCCTGAGAGGCTCTGCCAGAGCTTGACAAATATAGAGGCTGATGCTCACAACCAACTACTGAACTGAGCACAGGGTCCCAATGGAGAAGTTAGAGAAAGGACTGAAGGAGCTGAAGGGGTTTGCAAGCCAATGGGAAGAACAACAATATCAACCAACCAGACCTTCCAGAGTCCCGAGGGATTAAACCACCAACCAAAGAGTACACATAGAGGGACCCATGGCTCCAGCTGCATATGTAGCAGAGGATGGTCTTGTGGGACATCAATGAGAGGAGTGGTCCTTGGTCTTGTGTAGGCTTGATGCCCCAATGTAGGGGAATGCCAGGGCAGGGAGGCAAGAGTGGGTAGGTGGGTGGAGGAACATCCTCATAGAATCAGGGTGAAGGGTGATGGAATAGGGTGTTTTCAGGGAACCAGGAAAGAAGATAACATTTGAAATGTAAATAAAAAATATAAAGAAAAGAAAAAAAAACAAGGAAAAATAAATTAAGAAAAAGGAGAATCTGGGATGAGCTGTAGAGATGATATGAATATATTCAAAATCTACTGTAGGAAAATTTCAAAGAATTTTAAAAACAGTTTTTAACAAAAACCATTGGAAAAGTCAATTCAGGTATTATAACTACTTCCTCAAAATTCTTCAATATCTGTCAACATGGAGTTAGGAGAGCAGCCAATTTTAGAACAAAAGCAAAATTACTCAAACTAGAGTCAGCTGGAATTCATTTGATCATCTCTATATTTCAAGTTCACCTTAATGCCCAAGTTAATGCACAGAGAACTTTGAAGTTACAAATATTCTCAAACAAGTCCACAGAGAGAATAAGTGGGTGCTTAGCAGTGTTTTCAAACCAAATACCCTCTTCACATTTGCAAAATACCAGAAAATTACTAATAATTCCAATTAGCATACTTAATGATGAAAACTAGAAATACATTTTGTGGTCTAGTTTTCAAAACAGTGATTTTATTTTATGTACATGCCTGGAAGCCTTAAAAGTATTATTGAAAGATGACCATGCACTGTAAAAACAGAATATGGAACTGGATTCATTTTGAAAGGCATGTGATACTGCACAGAATTAGTGTGTAGCTGTCCAGCAGCCATGGACGAACCAGGTCTACCTGAAAAAGTAGGCTGGAAATGAAAAGGGACAGGGTGGGAGAGAAGAATGAAGCCAAGACAAAATTTCTGATCAAGGCTTGTACTTTATTGTTCTGTACTCCTTTTAAAGGGGAGCCCAAAGACCCAATCCTTTGTTTCAGCAAGCTCAGCAGGCAGTCACTTCTCAAGGTTCTGGTAGGAAGTTGCAAATGCAGAGAGGCCAAACTGGCTCCAGTCAGGTTTGTTTATCAAGGCTGGGGGCAGGGCACATTAGGGCATGAGTGTCAGTTATGTTTCAAGCAAATAGGCTTTTAAGGACAAATATGCTGTTATTTAAATCTTAGATCTTCCACCTCCTTTCAATAAGTAAGAAGAGGTGGATGTTCTGGGGAGTAATGATATTATCAAAGATATTTCGGATATTGCAACTTCCTCAATGACAAAGCTTATACAGATGTGCAATTATATATGACTGTTGATATTGACCCATTATTCTTTATAACATGATATTATATAATATACACACTGTGCTCTTTAAAGGGGACAGCCAACATTCTTCCACAAGCCTATAGCATACTTTTGGAAAGAAAATACAATACAATTCAAAACAGTTTACTGGCTCATGAAAATTAGGTTGCAGTATTATTGTAGAGGCTCAAATAATAAAAAAATGTACATACATATATATAAAACAAACCTTGTTTTCAAAATTGTGTGTAATGTTTTATATGCCAATTAAAGTAATTAAAATCAATTTCATATATTTAATGTTTATAATGGGAAGTATTGATACACATATGTTATAGAATCATTAATTAAGTTAACCCATATTAATAAAATGCATTTCCTCATGAAAGCTAGTTTAATCATATAAGGGTTTCAGTAACTTTAATATTTTATGAATATTCAAGTCATGTCATCAGCTAATTATGTATTATATACAGTTCAATTATATATTCAACAACTCTCTCGTAAGAAACAAGATTTTGTTTTTTTCCTTTGGGATGGAATTAACATTGTAA
The DNA here is from genome assembly GCA_019843965.1 of Rhynchomys soricoides. Taxonomy (NCBI): domain Eukaryota; kingdom Metazoa; phylum Chordata; class Mammalia; order Rodentia; family Muridae; genus Rhynchomys; species Rhynchomys soricoides. The sequence goes on along the minus strand of JADRCH010000271.1, from coordinate 2,712,906 downwards.
ACTAAATTGTACAGTATTCCACATAGCAAAGTTTAAAAATTAAATGAGTATTCAAAAATTTCAGGATGATAGAGCTTCATTTCCACACAAATGCCTGCTTTTTATACTATTTCATTCGGTGTATATGTACATTTTTCATTTTCCCCTAGAAAATATTTCTTCAACTCCCAACATGTGAGGAGGATCACATGAGCCACAGGTGACTCCAATGAGAAAAATGTATTCATCTCCTACCTTTTGAAGCATTCAGTTTGGAAGAGAAAACAGATTCAAAGATATAGCTGCCTCACAACATGCAGTTGTTATGGTGAAACATGGGTGTTAAGTTATAAAAGCAGAAATGCAGAAGGAACTTTAAAATGTCTGACTCTGGGACTGAATAAAATACTTGTGAATTATGCTAATAAATCTATGTCCCCACTCTTACAGCCGCTTTCCTTTTGAAAAGCCTTTGACTTCTGTAGATAAGTTCTAAAAAGCAAATGCTGGTTTTCAGAGGAAATACATCTTAGAGTCATCAGTTGTGCCACAGCCTCCAAATGGATGGTGGCAAATATTGAAACGTTATCTGACACCGGAGTAATCTAAACAGAATGATAACAGAATTACCTTCAATTAGAGAATGGAATTTCTCCAGAAACGCTTTCACTTGGGGCCTGTGGAAACAATGGGATATTCATTTCCATTTGGCACACTTATGATCTTTGTTTGGATAAATGGTGTGTGGCGTTTAAATAATATTTTCATTTCAAAACAGCCTTGGGATTTGGAGTAAGGAAAAAAACTAAGAAAGAAAAACAGACTGAATAGACCGGGTGCTTTTGTGTTTCATAACAGATAACCCTAATTCTCTACTTAGGACAGTGTATACTGAGCACATGAAATTATTTGTGTCTTACTAGAAAAGCTCGGGAGCCATGATGGCCACACAGAGTAATCATTGATATGGTAAAATGAACAGATACCATCTGTGACTTTACTAGACTCAGATTCCCACTACAGCTTCCTCATATGTAGAATGAAATAAAAAGATACATTCTTGAGAAGGGAGTCCTATGGAGACAATTATACTTTTCACCTTGCCTTGCACAGCTCAAAGACTTCAAAGTGGTGCATTTCTTTTGACTTCATTTTTCAGTATATCAAGTGAGACATTTATATTAGTGACAGAGTGTTTCTCCAATCCCTTCTCTAATATATCCTAAACCAAATATGAGTACTGGTATAAATTTTGAAATACTAACCAATATGTTTTCACAGATCCGAATAATTCTATTATAATCACATATATTAGGTATAGAAGATCATAATGTTTCTATATAAAAACGTTGACATTTAAAATTTTGCTTTGCTGGGCAGTGGTGGTGCACGCCTTTAATCCCAGCATTTGGGAGGCAGAAGTAGGCAGATTTCTGAGTTCGAGGCCAGCCTAGTCTACAGAGTGAGTTCCAGGACAGCCAGGGCTATACAGAGAAACCCTGTTTTGAAAAACCAAATAAATAATAATAATAATAATAATAATAATAATAATAAATAATAATAATAATAATAATAACAACAACAACAATAAAATAAAAGTTTGCTTTAATTTAGATAACATTATGGAATAACTCTTGATTGTGACAGTTAATCTAGAATCACAACAGAAGAACTTGTCAGTGAGGAACTGTCTATACTGCACTTGCCTGTAAGGATACCCTTTGGAGGATTAGCTTGCATACATTAATTAACTAGGAAAGACTCAGTGTCAAAGAATCACACATTTCCAAGTTTAGTCTCTGACTATGTAAAAGAGGAAAAAGCAAGGAGACCGTGAGTGAGCATACATATTTCCCTTCTCTTGCTTTTGACTGTGAATGTGATATGACTAGTTTTTTTTTGGGTTTCTCTTCCTGTTAACTCCTCCAAAATGGACTACAACTGGAATTGTGAACTAAAATATACTATTCCTCTTCAAAATTGTGGTTTGTTTAAGTGTATATCATAGTAGCAAAAGTGAAACAAAAATATTAAACTAGTCAATAGATATAATCTGGCCTGAAAATATACAGAAACCTGAATTTAAATAATTGAAGTAGCTGCTGGAGTATCTATTGGAAAGAATCTTCTTCCCTAGCACTGTTGCCTTTCTGCAAGTATACGCTGAAAGGCCATGAGTGCTTTCCCTGTACCCTCCTTTCTCCGTCTGCCCAGATGTGTGCAGCTTCGCACCACCACAGGATAAGAAGTAAGCTAGCATGAGATGGAATCTAAAACTCCAAACCTAAATGATCTTACCTACCCTGAAGTTGCTTACTCTGGTATTTATCACAGCTCTGGAAGCTAACATACATATCCAGAAAGCAGAAATGTCTTAACCACAGGAGCGTTTGTGCAGCTAAGTGATGAAGGCGAAGCACTGGATTTGAGGTGCTTGGAGGGGCCTTCAGAGGCAGTAACATGGGCTAGGCATGTATATTAGTGGCATTGCGGCATAGGAGCCACTGTGGCATCCTAGAAATGAGGTATTGTTGGTTTTTTGAATTAATGTCTTTCTCTGTACCCTCCCTCCCTTCAGTTTACCCATCTTTTGCCCCTGTTCAACAGCCCCCTATCCTTCTTTATTAACCAAAGGAAACAATGTAGAAATCGATTAAAAATTATCCACTATGGTTTGTAATCCTTTTTACTGTAAACTTGTTAAGGGTAGCATCACTCTGTACTCTTGTATCTTCATTGGCAAGTAGTGTGAACATATAATGACTGAATAACAATCTGATAAGGTTGATCAAAGTAACTTGTGCATGTTTAATAGTAAGTTAGAAAATAACAGTGCTGATAAACGTGAATTTTAAAAATGTTTCTAAAAATCCAGGTATTGTTAAAAGTTATATTTTAATAAAATTAATCTAAAAAGGGAAAGGGAGCAAACAAACTTAAATCCAAATTCCCAGTCTATGCATAGAAACAAGGAAGAAGTAATTTTTCTTTCTCTTATCCTTAAAGAACACCCCTGATCAATATTACTACCTCAATTAAAATTTCACCCCAGGCATCACCTCCCCAATGGACATGGAAAAATAATAATGACCTGTTGTCCTGTTCGCTGGTCAACCTAAAACACCAGTATAAATTATCGTGTAGATTCCTGCTTGCCAGCTTCTATCTGTAAGAAATTTATAACTCTGTTTCTCAAACTTGTTTCTGTGAGTAGATTACCTTCCTGGTAAACATTTGACTGTCCCTTCTCAGGTTCTGACATCTCTAAGATCTTTTGACAGCCTCCAGAGATGTCCTTCATAAACTTCCCTTCACACAAATGTGAAGAAAACACCCTTTATTTCCACAGAAGCTTGAAACCTCTTTCTCTTTCTTTGAAGAAGAAAAAGAAAAGCTTATTCCCATCAGGCTGACTAAATAAGCAATAACACTTGAATCAGAGGTGCAAGAAGTTTTCAATCCTGTCGAAAAAATGTTTATATATGTTGCTTAATACTTTAGGGAAATGTCTTATTGAGTTAGATATTTATTTCCTGAAAAGTGGCAGTTAAAAATAGTTTGTATACTTCTCATGTTGATGCATTATGCTTACTTTACTATGACTATACATACTTGAAATTATTGAATCAAAGTAAATAATGTTATTTTTAATATGGATTTGAAAAAATCATTAATCATGCATATGAACAAAGTATCACTAGATTTTTTTATTTATTAAAAGGCAAGTCAAAATATTAGAATTCCAAAACCAGGGATACTCTGTGGAGACTAGTCAATATAAAATGCAGGGTACATTTCTTCAAACTGAGAAGCTTGAAAACTTAACTCCATTCAAAGGACAGATATGATGTGTGTCTTAGAGATCACTCAGCCTTATCATTGGATCTGAGGTAATGTTTCTAAAGAGAGAGAAAATGGTTAAAGGAGTAAATAACTTTATAAAATTGTGAAAAATATAATTAATTTCTACAAAAACAGTGAAAACCTTAAGCAAATAAATAATTCACAGACAAAAGAAGCCATCAGGGAGACTTAAAGACCCACTTAATAAGAGGGAATTCATGACATACACTGTAAACCTTAACTGTTATTGTGAGGCCTTGGGAGACAAAAGGCGGCTGATGAGCCAGACTGGGAAACCTTCCAGAGAGTCAGAAGGGCCAAAGATAACCGTTAGAAAATGAAAACGTGGAGCCAGGAACAAATATGTCTCAGGCCCCACACAATGGACAGAATTCTCTGTTGTCAAAGACAGGCTGAAGCCACAAGTGGGTGATAACAGGCTGCAGTTACCACCTCGGGCCTCCAATCATAAAAAAAGTAAAAATTAACCACCAATGTGAGCCTACTCTTTCATGCTGCTGCCAAGCTCTGCCTCAGAAAATTGAATAAAAAGTGTGTACCTTACTAGCCCAGGATTGCCATTGCCCTGTTGGCAGGGTGGCCCCAGTGCTCTGGGTTCAATAAACCTCATGCTTATTGCATCGTTCTCAGTCTCTGTGTCTTTGTGGGGTGGGCTGCCTAGACTTGTGGACTTTCAAGTCCAACACTATTCATGGTTGGTGAGATCACAGATCCTAGAAAAGAAGCTACTGCTGCCACTTTCCTAAACCAGTATAATTGCCATCCACATTCTAGATATTAATTACTGTCTCCATGGAAAGATATAGTTTTTACTATACAACACAAATTACACAGACCAATCAATCATGAGATACCTGTCTATAACTGAAACATCTATAGAGCCTCTACACCCAAGGGTCAAGGCATATCACTGGAAAGGAGACAGAGAGATAGTAAGAGCCATAAAGACAGAACATCAGTCATGATGTAATAACTTCTACATATGAAAGTGGATGCACTCATGAGATCATAATAATATGGTTGCCTAAACAATACCTACACAATGACAGCACCAGTTGACTTCTCAATGTAGATGGGAAAATCTTAAAAGCTCCCACCCTAATTGGAGAACTACAGGCAATTAATCGATGCTGAGATTGGAACAATAAGTATTTTCAGGGATGAACCTACTGATAGGTCATCTATTCCCAAATGATCTTCCCTAAACAGATATACATGTGAACAATGATAATGCAACCAGCAGGCTATATTCTTATATACATACATATAGATGTATGTGTGTATGTATGTATGTGTATATTAGTCATAATTGTGAGAGATGCTCATGGGGCCCTTTCCCTCAGTACAGAAATACTGACTCCTGATACATAGGAGGAGCCATTGACTTCAGTTTTGTACCCACTCTTATTTCCATCTAGCTCCTATGGTCAGTTCAAACATGTGATTTGTTGGAAGTAAAGCAAGTAGACTGGGAATGAAAGTGATTAGAACATGCAGTATACACACTATAGGTATAGTCTCTCAGTGTTTGAGCTATGCTGTTGAATTTGCAGAGCTATTAACCTAGCTGGACTGCCTTGTCTGGTCTCAGTGGGAGAGAATGCACTTAGTCCTGCAGCAACTTGAGTGCCATAGCAGGTTGGTACCCATGGAGAAGAGTTCCTATTCTCTGAGGAAAATGGAAGGGGATAATTGTGGGAGAGGTATGTGCAGGGGTGAGTTGGAGGAAAGGAGGGAGAGAGGCTGAGTTAGTGATATGAAGTGAATGAATGAATGAATAATAAAATAAATAAAGCAAATTTTAAAAGAACCTCATCTACAGAAGAAAGAGGAAGCTCACTACTCATACTAGTGCTCAGTCTAGTAACTAGAGAATATTTTGTATCACCCCAAATGATCTGAAATTTAATCCAAAGCACCCCAAAATTCTCTTGAATTTGATCGTTTCCCTTCCTAACTCATAATGTAATTGCGTATCATTACGCAGTCCAGAAATAGGAGCAACAAGTTCCTGTCTAAATTTTAGTAGTTCTACTTTTCACAAATAGGAAAACCTTTTTGTTTGTTTCACATTTTTATTGAGTGCTATGTGAGATCTAGAGCAGGTAGAACTGAACCAAAAACCTTCATCAAATTATCTAGTCTTCTATATGGCTATACTTCTATATGGCTACACATTGCTTTCCGCCATGTGTGGCTCCTGTAAGATGTTTGGACAAAAGATGACTTTTTGAATGTTCAGGACAACTTAAGGCTCTCATGATTTTCAATATGATCAGTTTATTTCTGGGAATAATCTTCTCTCACATTTAATTCTCATACCAGAGCTTATGTGATTTCTATGAGGAGAATTTTACTTGCCTTTTCTCTTTTGTGTGAAGTTATTTTATATATTTCATTTTCCTCTCTACCTGTGATCTTCACTAGAAACAGATGTCTGACTATTCTGAGAACATGTTTATAACGATGAATTAAAAATACATCTTGATGTATTTTTTCAAAAATTAATTCAGATAGTCATCTTCTTGAAACAATTTTATTTCAGTTGTTTAAATCCTTTTTAGGATTTTGTATATTATTTTCAGTACTTTTTAAAATATTAGTGGAAAATTTCTAATAATAGTAGGCTGGATAACCTTTTAATCTTGTATTAAGGGACTTTTCCTGAGAAGATGTGACTAAGCATCTCTTCACCCACCACAGAATACCAATGAAGGATCAAAAAAGAATTGCATTTCCCTCTAATCTGGTTTGGTGAATGGATGAGCTCTTTGTGGTTGCTTACAGTACCATGAGTGACATGAATCCAGCTGTACCACCTGAAAGCATACTCTAGCATGAGGGAGGATGAGGCCAAAGAGAATGCCTGAAATTTCCTGCCTTACTTAAAGGGGACTCACCAGCATCATTTCTTGGTACTTGCTGTTTATGCCACTATGGGGAGGGACCCCTAGATCTTGTAAATTTCTGACTTAAAGAGTCTTCTAAGTTTTATGAACACCTTGATCTTCTAAGTTTCTTCAACCTTCTCCCTTCATGAGAGAGTGTTTAAACTCAGGGGAAATAATCACTCATAGTCCCTACCTTAGCTCTTAGGCTCTTTCAGTAGCTTCCTCACCATGGTTTCTAGAGGATTAGAGTAAGTAATATAGACATCTGATTATTTTCTTCAACTCACTGCTGAATACTAAGACATGTGTTACTGTAACAGTCATTTATTTTCTTAGACTGACTTCTTATGAGTCTCTATAGAAATTACTGCTCACTGAGATGAAAAAATATTTCCTTCCAGGAGAGGCAGCAGCAGTCATCTATGCATGTAAACATGCATGTTTTGAAGTAATTTGATAGAAGCATACATCTCATTAACAAAATAATAGCAAGCATCTCCCCACTGAGGCTTAGCCATGGTCTTTTGTCTTGATTTACACTAACAGAAATAAATTCTTTCTTGTGTAGTAGACATAGAAGGCATTTGATTGTACCCATAGCAGTCTTGCTTTACTTGAGCCCCAGGGTAAATATTACTGAATAATTTTATAGGACATTATAAAGACTCCAATACTAAATACAATTGCGGGTGACAGTCTTGTCCCCTTACCACAACCCACAGTGCTTCCCAGCACTATGAAAGCCAGAATAGAGGAGTTGTATGCAGTTAATTGCCAGAATGATTTTTCCATGCCCTTTAACAAAACTGAGATGTTTTTACTTCTTTTGTATTAAACTTTGCCTCTAGGAAGTATTATTTATAAATCACTCTGATTAACACTTTTCTAAGTGTTGAGATCCTGGGAAAATTTCCTTAGTGCTGGTCAAATCAGCATCATCTTTCACTTAAGTCTTGTACTGTGAATGAAATAACACACCAACTTTCAATGTCATGTTCTGTTTTTCCACTTTGAATCAAATCAGAGACTAGTTATTAGGGTCATGTGTCTTTCCCACTGAAATCCTTCCTTTACACAGTTAAAATCTTTGCAGAAAGACAGCTGAACCTCACCTGTAAGTCATGTTGTCCATAATAAGGCCTCTCCAGTACCTCTACAGTCTTCGTACCACCCTTTTCATATGTGGAATATCTCTTCAAGACTATCATACAATTTGGCGTGACATCCCTCTCTCTACTCATGTGGTTGGCTCTATCCATCAAGAAGGAAAATGGAATAACACAGCTAACCAAGGATCCCTTCCTAATTCCTTATTCTACATGACTCAACCAGATCACATGTCTTAAAAAACACTAATTTCAGGAAACATCCAATTTCCACTAAATTCTGTAGGTACAGCATCCCAGACCATACGAGGAAACATATTTAGATTGCCCTGGGGGACAATCTACCCTTAGACAGATAAACCTCAGCTACATATCTTATCATACATTTCAAGATCTATGGATTGTACATAGCTTAGATGTTGTTTTGTATGACTGTTGGTGGGACACATTAAACAGAATCTACTCATGACAGATAAGGCAATGATGACAAATGCAGAAATTACTAAAGTCTGGTTTAATAATCCAATGTGTCTATTTAAGTTAGTTATAGGAATATGTTTGGGTTATTAATTACAGCAATATGGATAATATGGAGATAACTGTGTAATTGAAAATATCACGTCATCATAGGTGATGGGTCAGGGAAGCTATTTATCAACTTGATGGCCACTCCAGGAGAAAGATTCTTTTTTTCACAGTAATTACTTGCTGATTATTTACTGTTAGAGAGTAGCTTCAGGAATCACAACTTTCTGATCTTTATGAGTCTTGAGATTTCGTGAACTTCATGATACTTTAAGTTTCCATGCCTTTCTAGTTTGATTACACCACCATCACCATCTTTAACAGAATATTTCCATTCAGAGAAAATAGTTAAATAACATCATTCTGAAATATAACTTACAAATCAAGGAAAAAGTACCTCTTTGTAACAATCTCAAAGAGTTCCCAAAACACATTAAAGCAAATACTGGTAAAGATATTCAGGGAAGTATATCCAATGTTAGCGCATGAATAACTGAGAATTCTAAATGACGTAGATTATTAAAAACTAAGGAGTTGTTTTGCAATCTAAAATGTTCAAGAAGACAAATATTTGAAATCTACAACTTCTAATTTAGATCCCATTGACTTGCTGCTATAACTTAAATCTAAAATAAATATATTCTTAGTAATAGTGAAACAGATGCAACAATTATTTGCAAGGCTACTATTTGTGCATTTCCAAAACTTAAACTCAACCACTAAAATTATATTTACATATCCTAAAGTACCTGGCAGGAATGAATACAAATTTTCTGAATTTCTATAAACAATTTTGCAAAAATGAAAAATAATTAGAAATACTAAGTTCAAAACATATCCACCTAAGGACATGAACTTGAAAACATAAAAAGAAACAGACAACAAATGAAATTTGGCAAGGATTTCAGATACTTGGACATTTGTCTGTTTAGCATGTTCAAGTAGATAAAATAGACAATACTGCTACTTTTGGCAAAGAATATTATAAAATAAAGAGTATTAATGAAAATGATAGAAACAAAGCAACATAAAAACAGAAATTGTCTGGCAACACCTATACTACAGTCAGAAGAAACAGTGAATTAGATAACTGTATCAAAAGATATGCATGGTCTTCCTTCATATTATCAGTTTATCTGATGATGTTCTATGTACTTCTATTCATATAATTTTCATTAATATAACAAAATATACTAAATTAGATATTTTAGAAAAAAGTGGTGTATATAAGTTTTAAATTCATTGTTGTGTGTGTATATTGGTTCAAGCTCTGGCAATAACTGGTATGAAGGAACATGCAAAGAGACTAAACATAGCACCAGAGAGGGGTTTATTAGCTGCACTAATTCTTATAATAATTTCTCTCAGAGAACCAATTAATCCAGTGTTCAATGACTGAAAGGAATCTTAGTTTTTTCCTTAGGCTGTAGCCCAAAATTACCTGAAATGTTCTCAACGTGATAAGTTTCTTCCAGTTTCTATTACCTTTGGCAACATAACCCAAGGAACTAAAATTACAACATATAAGCTCTTGAAGGAAAAACAATACCCATGCCAACAACCCTACATATTAGCATGTGAGAAAATTCATCCACTCAGGATTACAAGAAAATCCTCTATATTCAGAGCCATTGCTGGGTAGACTTGTGAGACCCTTTTGGCAACATGAGAAAATATATTCACTTGTTTATGGATTAGAATATGGGTATCTCTGGATTTTAGGGTGTCCAAAATTCTGCTCACTATCAGATCTGAGATGTAAAAACTTCTAGTTATTCAAGAGGTAATGTGAGTTGGATGTAAATATAAGATGAGAAAGTCCCTAAATCTGAGTCTTCAAAATTCTAATGAAACATAAACTTATGTGAGAAGCTGAGCATGACTTAAGAACACAGTGCTTTGAAAGGCAAGTGTAAAACAAAGAAACATACAAACTAACAAACAAACAAAAGCACTTGATCAGGAAAGTCAAAAGAATATCCCTATTTACTGTATACAGTTAACTGTCTGTGTGGGTAAGAGGTTAAGGAACAGTAAAAGTCCCTGTTAAATTCTGCATCACGAATAACGATTATTATTTTAAAAGCTTGATAACTCCTGTAGTTGATTCCCTCCACTTTCCCTGCTGCTGTTCACCTCAATAACTATAGAGCGAGAATATCCTATAGGTATTAAGCCCTAGCACCCCATCCTTTGTAGCTGCACACTCTTCACACTCAGAGAAGAAAATCTCCTGCTCAGAGATAAATCCTGATTTAATTCTGGACTCCCAATTTCCTCTTTTCTGCTTTTCAAAGTTTACTTTCTGTTTTTTTGCCACAACTTTCCACTATCACTCCCTTAGCAAACCACAGTTAAGACAAGAAAAATGGATTCCTTTTATAGATAAGGGAAAAAATGCATAGAGTGCCAAAAGATTAATAGAAAACATAGAATTCTGTGCAAATATGTTTCAATATTGTGTGTGTTTCAATATTTCAGCCCCATAGACTCATGCATTTGAATGGTTGGCCTATAGTGAGTAGCTCTATCAGGAGGTGTTTAATTTTAGAAGAAATGTGACTCTGTGGGGGTAGGCTTTCAGGTCTCCTATGCTCAAGGTACACCCAATGAAGCACACAGTTTTCTTTTGCTGCATGCAGATCAAACTAGAACTCTCAGTTCCTCCAGCAACCTGTTTGCCTACATGGTGCCATGCTTCCTGATGATGATGGACTGAAACTCTGAAACCACGAGCTAGCTTCAATTAAATGTTTTGTGTTATAAGATTTTCCATGGTTTGGGTAACTCTTCACAGCAATGAAAGCCTTACTGAGACAAATATATTTAAGCATAAACAAAATGGATTAACTTTGTTATTCACAAAGCATTTTTTCATATTTAACAGTTCTTTTTTTATTTCTTACTTTTATTTTTATTCACTTTACATACTGCTCACTGAGCCACTCCTGCTCAACTCCTCCTGAAATCCTGCCCCCCTCCACTCTCATTCTTCTCTGAGGGAGTGAGGGAACCCTTATGTATCCCTCAACTCTTGTACATCAAGTCTCTGCAAGGCTAGGTGCTTCCTCTCCTACTGAGGCCAGACCAGGTATCCCAGGTAGAAGAATATATCCCCCTTACAAGCAACAGCTTCTGGGATAACCCCCACTCCAGTTGTTCGGGATGCATATGAAGCTGAATATATACTACATATGCTACATATACAGGTAGGCCTAGGAACAGCATGTGTATGATCTTTGGTTGGTGATTCAATTTCTGAATTGTAAAGAACAGTGTCAATGACCCCCCAAAAAAGCAAATGAGATTTTAGAAAATGTAAATAACACTAAAATTAAACATGTTCTGGAAAATCTAAATGAAAAAAGAGACCATATTCAATCTGGATACTTGATGTCCAAATGTAGAAACAAATAGAATGTCCACTCCTTTATACATCACGTGGAGATTCACTTATTAATTGGTAAAAACATTAAAATAAAATTTGAAATGAGGTAAAAACAAACATGAACTTTAAATATAAAAAATTGACAAATAACACTGTATACATGAGTTATAAAAGATTTCAATCAATTATTGCTTCATATACAATATGTGGTAAAGAAATCAAAGATTAGCCATGTACCATTTTCCAAAGATATTTATAAAATTATTTAGAGGAAAATAATCATACAGATTTGAGGAAAACAAGTTCTCTGTATCCAAAATTACTATGTATAGTAAGAGTAATACAATAATAATAACACCACAAAAGTTGAACTACCTTTTGGAGCCTCATATTCTATAACATTCTCTCAAATACATGAACACAATAATTGTATCATAGGTGTAATGAAATTTGCATGCATGGAATAAATTAATAGCAGCAATTAAAGCAATTTCAACAGTTATGAATCAAGATATGTAATAATATACTATTCCAGACTAAAATTACTGAAGAATAGTTTACAAAAGATACCAGGAATTTGATAATAATCAATCAATCTATCTATCTATCTATCATAACTGAAATATACATATATGTGTGTGTGTGTGTGTGTGTGTGTAAGTGTGTGTATATATGGGCTATAAAATAAGTATCATTTGCAGCTCAATCAATGTCAGGATATTAACTGATACAATAATAACAAGCAGTTAATGGTTACAGCAATATGTCCTGTTAATATGCTTGGTTGTGTGTGTGTGTTTGTGTGTATGTGGGGGGGGGAGAAAGAGAGAGACTGAAGCATAGAAATGAGGAAAGGCAGCAAAAATGTGTGATAACTGATATCCTGGATTGTGCAAATAACTATCACTCTACTTTCATCTTGCAAGATTTCTTGCCTTTAGGCCCCACATATGAAACACTTGTATTACAGTAAATGTCCTTTTTGCTTGCAAACATACTCAGTTGCTTCCACACTACTACAAACTACAGAATGTCATCTTCTGTCTGAATAGTATTCCATTGTATAAATAAATGCAAAATAGAATGTATTTCTTATTCAGTCACATACCAAATGTCAAGACACTGATACATAGCAGATTGTGTGTGTGTGTGTGCACGCACGCGTGTGTATGTGGGTGTGCATGTGGGTGTCTGTCTCTATGTTCATGGGTGTGTGTGTGTGTGTGTTTGTGTGTTATGAGGACTGATGAACATCAATAACTCCAAAACCCTGAATTCCTAAGTATTTTCAAACCAAAAAAGCAACGTACTTCATAGAAATGACTGAGTTTTGATTTGGAAATAGTTATAGATGACTAATACATTCAAAAGCAGATGACTATTCCACAATATAAGAAATGAATCAATGGAAGGCATAAGCATCTCAGAAGAATAGAGAAATCAAATACAAGAGACATTGATTACTATGTCTGGATAGTATGAACAAAAAAATAAATAATGTGAAAAATTAATCTAAACATTTAATTAAAGTAGACAGGCAGAGCTATTCATTAGAAACAAAGTACATCCAAGAAGCTTGGGTGTACCTTACAATAAGTATTTATTAATTTCCAAATGGAATGTAAAAGCATTCTTTGAAGATGCCTGGAAAACAACATCCTAATTGAGGAACATGAGAGACTAAAATACAAGAATTAAACAGAAACATGTGCCACCTCATAGGATGCCAGATGATTCAAACAAAATCACTTGTCTAATTCCTGCCAGGATACATAATCTGGAAAAATAAAACAACTATGTGTAAACATCAGATAAATCTAAATTTATGGTAATTTTACAGAAACCAAATTCAAAGGTTGTCTTCAAAAGTGCCAAGAATATGAAAATTAAGGAAAGATTAACTATTTCCAAATAAAGCAAAACATACAGGTATGATAAATTAGGCAAGCCATGAATCTAAACTTGTGAAGTTTCAATGGCCTTAGAGATTTAATAATATTGTATCCGATTATAATATTCTGCAGATTGGTTACATAGGAATGAGTCTTTGTAGCCAGTAAACACAAATATTTGGGATATTCAAGTACATTCAAGTGGACTGGGAAATATACACTGTTTATATTTTATTTTTATTTGAAACGTTCCTAAAAAGGTAAGGCAATTTATGTAGTATGCTGAACGAAGGAATAAAAAATAGAAAGTGCAGCTATTCAAATTGGGACATTAAGCTGTACATAGTTTGCATTGTATCTGATATAGTTTCTGTTTAAGTCATAAAATACGTACAATAACATGAGCAAAACTGAGATAATATTAGATATAAAGCATGCTGCCAGGATGCTTTAACGACTAAGGACACCACCAAGCCTGATGACCTGAATTCAATTCCCATAAAGAAATTTACTCACCATCAGTACTTTATGACAATAAATATATTTAAGAATTTTGTGTTCTACTCAAATAACTGATCATTAAAAATAAGAGTCCCAATTGAACATCTTTTTCACAAGAACCCCAACATTGTCACTCGGCTTCTTGTTTACAGATTTCTAGGTTTTTCAGGATAGAGTACCACTCATCGATATCATTTCTGAAATGCTGATGTTTATACATTTTACCATTTTCATTTCTGCTGCTTCATGGTGATTTGACAGCCAAGTTCCCTTTGTACGATATGCAAGAAACTTCTTTTCCAATCTTTTCCTGTAAAAAACTGTATTCAATAGATATGCCTCATTTTTCCTCACAAGGATCTCCAAAAGGGCAATCTACCGTTTGAATAGTTCATCTCAGTGTGAGCAAGAAGAAAAGTGCTTTTAGAATCCATCTAACTAGATCAAGCACAAAGCTTACTGGGGGTCATGTGGGTGATTATTTTCAAAACCGTGGCTTTAATTGAAGCCCTGGAATAACACATATTTTTCTAAGTTCTATCTGAGAGTTAGTCAAGTATACCAAACTTAACATAAATCCTATGGGGAGAAAATTGCTAGGATATTACAAAAAATTAGAATGTTCTTCACCATGCCCAAGATAAGAGATTCTATGCTAACATCTATGGAACAATTAAATGTGAAATTTAATGTTTTCTAACATAGTAATTATAACTACCATTTATAATTACTTTAAGGAGGTCAGACCTTGCAGTCATAGTATATATAAACCATTTTATCAAATATACTTTTTACAAATTGATGGGACAGGTTATAGGTTCTTAATATACAAATATGGAAATTGTACACTTAGCCATTCCTTATGGAAATAACCACAGTCAGGAAATATTGGCTTGTTTTGTTTCTTAAAAACAAATATGGGTCTTCTAATCTTTTAAATTTTTTTAGGTGGAACTTATGAGATGGCTTAGTCAAGAAATAAAACTTGGAATGGGCATGCAGTGGCCACCACAATCAACAACCCACAGCAGCTGCTGTTTTCTGTACTGAACCTTCACAAAATTGTCCCTGCCAACAATCGGTCATGGATGGAGAATGTTCTCAGGGTCCCCATATCTTTACCTCTTCCTCATGAACTATTAGACACACATATTCTGAAAGGGTTGTTTTCTCCAGTTTCTTACCCAGTAGTGTGTATACCAGATTAAAATGAATTGTTCCAAACCATGATCAAACACAGGGCTATGGTTAAACTCAGTGAGTCAGAAAACAAAACAAAACAAACAAACAAACAGACAGACATTAATGTAAAACAGGAATTTTTAGAAAGGACAGGACATTGAGAAAAGTATAAAAAATATGAAGTGAGACTAAGTAAACTATATAATATGCATTTATGAAATTGTCAAATATATATTTCAACTAATATAGAGAGATAAAATGAATTATTACTAGTGATGTGTTTTAGCTCTTATGGTTCACTGTAAATATAAACTTATTTTTAAAAAAAGCAGAAGTAATTGTTCAGCTTCTTTGCTTTTGGAAATTATAACACAAGACAATATTTCTACCTTCCCTTTATTCTCACCAAATACTCCTGTATGAATGCTCTTTTTTCATATTGTCATTGCATATATATATATATATATATATATATATATATTTGCCTTTATGTAAATGCTAGGGGCTGCAGAGCCACAAAAGCATCTCATGAAGTAGGACCTAATTGAGGACTGATATCAAGGATTTCTTTTGGTTTTAATTGGATATTTTATTTATTTACATTTAAAATGTTTTCCCCTTTCTTGGTTTCCCCTCTGGAAATCCGTACTCCATCCTCCCTCCCCCTGCTTCTATGAGGATTCTTACCCACCCACCCAACCACTCCTGCTTCCCTGCCCTGGCATTTCCCTACACTGGGGCATCGAGCCTTCCCAGGACCAAGGGCCTCTCCTCCCATTGATGTCTGAAAAGGTCATCCTCTGCTACATATGCAGCTGGAGACATGGGTCCCTCCTTGTGTACTCCTTGGTTGGTGGTTAAGTTCCTGGGGGATCTGGTGGGGGGGGATTGGTTGATATTGTTGTTATTCCAATGGGATGCAAACCCCTTCAGCTCCTTCAGTCCTTTCTCTCATTCCTCCATTGAGGATCTCATGCTCAGTCCAAGGGTTGGCTGTGAGCATCTGCCTCTGTACTTGCCAGGCTCTGGAAAGCCTCTCAGGAGACAGCTGTATCAGGCTCTTGTTAGCAAGCACTTCTTGGCATCCTCAATTGTGTCTGGATTTGGTGACTATATATGGGATGGATCTCCAGGTGGGGCAGTCTCTGGAGACCAAGGATTTCCAGTGCAATGCCAGCCAATCAGCAACTGCTATTTAAAAGAGATGTTTTCTTGGGACCAATGTGGGCAAGAATGGAGGGTATTAAGGAGCTTGCAGCAGTGTTCAGAGAGCTTGCTGTTTCTTACCTACTCTCTGAGTCTATGTTGTTGACTCTGTGCCAACTCACCCCCAACCACCAAGGGCAGGAAGGGTCAGGCGGAGAGCTGTCCAGGGCATAAGGAACAACATATAAATATATAATAAAATATAATATAATTATTTCTAAATGTAACCTGAACAGGCAATATGATGTTACTTGCATGTATGTTTTGAGAGCTGACTATTTGTTATTGTATAACTGATCCAAATGGTCATCTCGGAGGAAGATTATTTCTCTAGTTCTCAGCATTTGGTTACCTGTGGATTTGGGGTACAATTAATGCCTCATGATCTTTCATACATCTACTTTTAGCATATCTACCAATCCACCAGTGTTGTTTTGTGCAGCTCATCTTTAGTTAGTCATGTAGATGAGACTTTAAGGTATATCTTCTTATACAATTTTAATATATATGTAATATATACATAATAGAAAAATATTATTTAAAGATAATCATCCCCAGAAGATACAATTCTGTTTCCATGTTCATTATTACTGACGTACTATAAGTTTTTTCCTTCCTAGGTAACTTCAGATCAAGCCATGAGTATTTGCCAGTGGTAGGAGTAATGGAGTTCTGTACAGTACCTAACATCACCTTATCAAATATAGCAGTGTGGTTTATGTCTTAAGTTTAGGCTTAATCTCCTCTGACCCAAATGAGACATTCATTTCTCTGTCCTATCATCTTAGCCAACTTGTACACACTACACATTCTATACATATGTTAGTACAGAATTTAAAATATATCTGCAGAACAAAAAGATTACATGCCAAAGAAGACAATGTGGCCCTAAAAAGATTCAACCTTGGGGCTGCTGTAAAAAGTGCTGAGGCATTCTTATCCCAAAATCCTGCCTGCCTGATCCAACTTCCTGTACAGCTTCAAAAAAGAAAAGAAAAGAAAAGAAAAAAAGAAAAAAGAAAACATTGCCAAACCCAAATCAGTCCAGCCTTTCAGACTGTTCCAATCAGGACTTCATTCTTCATTCGAGCGTGAACGTTCTCAGCATGCAGGGACTGGACAGCAAATAGCAAATATTACAACTAGCTTTCTTAAGACTGAGAAATATCTCAAATATTTTGGGCCACCAAAATAAAAACAAAATCCAAAACTAGCAGGAAGCAATTTTAACAGAAATATGCCCCATTCCCTAAAGGTAGCATGGATGGATGGTTTATGTCTATTCTACCAAAGAGTATTAATAATTAATAAATCCTACAGTGGCATAAATCTTTGTATATTGATGTAAATTAAAATTATATTTAGCTACATTGTATAAAGGTTTGTATATTAATATAGAACAAAGATTATATATCTTTCAAAAACATGCTAAAGTATTATACCTATGCAGTTCTTAAAAATGGATAGTTCAGTTCTAGTCCTTTTGAAACATGGTACTACAAAATGATTAGAATAATTAATAAATGCAAATTAGCAGTCAGACAATCAAATTCATTTAGTTTAGTTAATTACAAAAATTATGTTTTCTAGATTGAACAGATAATAAATAGCAAGAGATAAACAACTTAGATATACTACAAATAGATAGATGGTCTTCAAAAACTTCAGGGATCTACAGAATATGGTACTTAAAATTTTTTTTATTAACCTATGGCATTTGACCATGAAATAGGTAAACTCCTGGCAGCACCCACATTCTACTTCACAAGCAATGCTTGAGAATCAAAGACCCTCCATGAGGGTTGGGTCCACCTTACCACTGGACACAGCCTCTTGGGGAGGCAAACATGAGGAGTTTGACTGTGCTTATCCCACTCTGCAATGGGAGTGCAAAAGCACAGTCTGAGGTATGTGAAAGCCAGAGCTACTTCAGGGGTTCCTGGGTCTGCAATGAGACTGGGGCCGTGAGGTTCTCAGAGTATTGGACATCCGGGCATCACTGAGAGTCATGGAAGAGCCAAAGACTGGGTTGAGGGTAGGTTGGGTACAGCTTCTATCCCAGGGGCAGGGGGATGAAGTAGTGCTCTGACTTGTCCTAGAAGTGAATAACCTTAGCTTGGCAGAGTCAGGCTTGGTGGTGGTTGTAGCTGGGAGCACAGAGAGGCCTTTTACAGGAAAATTAAGGTGAGGCTATGTAGTCAAATGCCTTCTTCATGGCTCCATACATCAGATCTTGATGAAAGAGACAGTCAGAACCCACTTCTCAGGATACAACTGAGATTAAATATCTTTTTTGCAGGGAGGAATTTCTGGGAAGAGGTCTTTACTGGCTAAGTCCTCTGGGCCTCTAGGTACCTCATTAACACAGAGAACTCTCTTTAGGCCTTTGTGACCATAGGATCAATTTCTTTTATGTGAGGAGTGTGGCAAGTATTTCAGGTAAGGAATCTTATAGGGAGTAGGGGGTCACCTAAGTTTCAGGTGTGTGCTTATGAAGTCTCTGGGTCTCAACCTGCTCTACCTTACCAAGTTTACTGGCATGGTTGTAATGTCCAACTCCTCCATATGGAGTTTGCTTCAATTGTGTCAAACTAGTATCTGAACAAAAGAGAAAAAGAAGAAGAAAAAGCCCTTACTTCAGCTACAGACAGAATGCTTTACAAACTGTACAAACTGGAGACAGGAAAGTCAACTGTCAAATATTACAAGGATTAGGTAGGCAAGTCCTTCAGAATCTCTGCTATTCTGGACCAGCAGGCTGAAGATAGATGCTCCAATGTTACTTAGAAATTTTGATGGACTCTCCAAGGCAACCAACTATCTCTGTGATTGCTGTAGTTTGGGAAGTTGTTTGCTCTGCACTTCCTACATCATACTTAGGTTGTATTTATTCCTTTCCAAGTCTCTTATAGGGTTGAAGAGTAGATAGTTGCAGTCTCACAATTAAGATTTAAGGGAATGTTTTTCGGTATATACAAGTTATGATAGAAATTGATTTATGTATAGAACTTTAAACTCACCAAGATAGGATAGATCATAGAATACTTTCTCCAAGGTTTCCAAATCTTATTATTGTAAGAGAAAGAGCCTACTATTGGATTAAAAGGGAGAAATGTATGTATAATATTATTGTGCACTCTGTCAAGAGTATTTTTGTATCATTCAAATGCTGATTTCTGTATCCTATATCTGGTTGCAAAATATCATCTTCAAACTATTCCCTGATTGGTCAATAAAGCTAGCTGTTCAGCCAATGACTGAACAGAAGAGAGAATGATGCTGGATTTTCTTTTAGGCAGGGAAGGAGATAAGCAGAGAGAGGAAGTGGGGATTCAGCCCTAGGGAGAAAATCCAGGAGATACCATGAGAAAACATTTGAAGTTAAGAGAGTAAAATCACTACTAAAATGTAAGTATCATGGAGGTTTTTAATGGTATATAGCCAGATTAGTTTAGAGTATTAAAATAGAGTAATATTTCTCAGTTATTGTACTCTTAAACCTTGTTAAATAAATCTAATGGTCCAGTCTTAATTATTTGGGAGCTAGCTTGGGTAAGAGGCAAATCACAACAAACTATTCTTTAAAAGATAGTAAAAGTTTGTGACTGTTTTAGTGTTTATGTTTTTCCTTTGATTGGGTGCAGAGTAACTTTCTATACCAAAGATCCTAAAATGTAGGAGCAAAAGCTCTACATAGGTACCAGCTCAACATTTCCATTTTCAGTTAACTGTGTAGGTGATGTCTTTAACAATGAATACTTGCTGTTAGTTTGTAGGGAGAAACCTATAATACTGGAACAGCCTAGTTTAATTGAATGTTCCCCTGGAACTTCTTTGGTGAACAACTCAATTAGATGTAACCCAAAACCTGTACTCGAAGCCTCATTTAGATGCAAGAGATGTCCAGTTTCTATCCATTATCTATCTACTTTGTGTCAATATTATTCAGACAGCCTTCATATAAGTATATATAACATGAAATGGAGCCCTTGGTACCAGTATCAGGTTAGGAGTAATGTACATTCATGGTTCTTTAAAATACACATTAATAAATAAAATGCCTATTTGTACTCTTGCATATGTATGTATGATCTCAAAGAATATCCTATTCTACCTCATTAAAAGTATACAAGCCTTTCACAGCACAGTTCGGTCTTCCTTCCAAATCTCAATAATTCAAAGGATTTATAACCAAATTAATGTTTGAGAGTATAAAAGTTAAAATATGTATGCAATATGACATTTTGCTTTCATTTCTTTCATCTTTTGAAAATATAGAGATTGATTCATTTTTTGATGGCTATTTGAAACCAAATAGTTCTTTATAATAGAAACAAATTTAATAACCTAAAAGATATGAGTAAACATATTAAGGGGAGCCAGCGGGAGGAGGGCTCCAGAGACAAGGACTGAGGAAAAGCCCGGAGGTAAGAGCCTGCCTGCCTCCACTTGTGGCCAGAGACACCTGCCTGACTCAGGAAGCCTCCATATACAAGCAGTACAGGAAGAAAGCTACCTGCCCACTTGTGCTGAGGAGCCAACAGGAGGCAGGCTCCAGACACAGGGACTGAGGAAAAGCCCAGAAGTAAGAGCCTGCCTGCTTCCACCTGTGGCCAGAGATACCCACCTTACCCAGGAAATCTCCATATACAAGCAATGCAGGGAGAAAGCTACCCGCCCACTTATGCTGAGGAACCAGAAACAGGAGGACTCCAGGCGCAGGATCTGAAGAACAGCTGTAGGAGAGAAGTGGTCTCCCAGGATTATTGGCATCTGAGCTTGAAGGAAAGACAAGCCACAGTCAGAGAGAGAAAGACCAGCTAACACCAGAGATAACCAGATGGTGAAAGGCAAGGGCAAGAACACAAGGAACAGGAACCAAGACTGCTTGGCTTCATCAGAACCCAGCTTTCCCACCACAGCCAGACCTGGATACCCCAACACACCAGAAAAGGAAGAATCAGACTTAAAATCACTTATCATGAGGATGATAGAAGATTTTTAAGAAGGAAATAAATAACTCCCTTAAAGAAATACATGAGAACACAGGTAAACAACTGGAAGCCCTTAAAGAGGACACACAAAAATCCCTTGAAGAATTACAGGAAAACACAATCAAACGGGCAGAAATACAGGAAAACACAATCAAACAAATGAACAAAACCATTCAGGAATTAAAAACAGAAATAGAAACAATAAAGAAATCACAAAGGGAGACAACCCTGGTGTTAGAGAACATAGGAAAGAAATCAGGAGTCATAGATGCAAACATCAACAACAGAACACAAGAGATGGAAGAGAGAATCTCAGGTGTGGAAGATACCATAGAAAACATGGACACAACAGTCAAAGAAAACACAAAATGCAAAAAGCTCCTAACCCAAAACTTCCAAGATATCCAGGATGCAATGAGAAGACAGAACCTGAGGATAAGAGGCATAGAGGAGAGTGAAGACTCCCAACTTAAAGGACCAGTAAATATCTTCAACAAAATTATATAAGAAAACTTCCCTAACCGAAAAAAAGAGATGAACATAAGCATACAAGAAGCCTACAAAACGCCAAATAGGCTGGACCAGAAAATAAATTCCTCCAGTCACATTATAGTCAAAACACTAAATACACAAAACAAGGAAAGAATATTAAAAGCAGTAAGGGAAAAGGGGCAAGTAACATATAAAGGCAGACCTATCAGAATTACACCAGACTTTTCACCAGAGATTATGAAAGCTAGAAGATCCTTGGTAGATCTCATAGAGACTCTAACACACAAATGCCAGCCCAGGCTGCTATACCCAAAAAAACTCTCAATAATCATAGATGGTGAAACCAAAATATTCTACGACAAATCCAAATTTGCACAGTATGTTTCCACAAACCCAGCCCTACAAAGAATAATACATGGGAAACACCCACTCAAGGAGGGAAACTAGACTCAAGAAGAAGGAAGAAAGTAATCTTTCAACAAACACAAAAGAAAATAGCCACACAAACAATATAAACAACATCAAAAATAACGGGAAATAACAATCACTATTCTTTAATATCTCTTAACATCAATGGTCTCAACTACCCAAAACATAGACATAGACTGACAGACTGGATCCATAAACAAGACCCAGCATTTTGCTGCATCCAGGAAACACACCTCCGTGTTAAAGACAAACACTACCTCAGAATAAAGGGCTGGAAAACAATTTTCCAAGCAAATGGCCCCAAGAAATAGACTGGAGTAGCCATTCTAATATCGGATAAAATTGACTTTCAACCAAAATTCATCAAAAAAGATGAGGAAGGACACTTCTTACTCATCAAAGGAAAAATCTACCAAGAAGAACTCTCAATTCTGAACATCTATGCCCCGAATGCAAGAGCTCCCACTTTCATAAAAAAAACTCTACTAAAGCTCAGAGCACACATTGCACCTCACACAATAATAGAGGGAGACTTCAACACCCCACTATCAACAATGGACAGATCTTGGAAACATAAACTAAACAAAGACACACTGAAACTAACAGATGCTATGAACCAAATGGGTTTAACAAATATCTATAGAACATTTCATCCTTCATCAAAAGAATATATCTTCTTCTAAGCACCTCATGGTACCTTCTCCAAAACTGATCATATAATTGGTAACAAAACAAACCTCAACAGATATAAGAAGACTGAAATAATCCCATGCCTCCTATCAGATCACTACAGATTAAGGTTGGTCTTCAATGGCAACAACAAGAACAGAAAGCCCACATACACATGGAAGATGAACAACACTCTACTCAATGATAACTTGGTCACAGAAGAAATAAAGAAAGAAATTAAAGACTTCCTAGAATTGAATGAAAATGAAAATACAACTTACCCAAACCTATGGGATACAATGAAAGCAGTGTTAACAGGAAAACTCATAGCTCTGAATGCCTCCAGAAAGAAACTGGAGAGAGCGTACACTAACAGCTTAACAGCACATCTGATAGTTCTGGAACAAAAAGAAGCTAATATACCTAAGAGGAGTAAAAGGCAGGAAATAATCAAATTAAGGGCTGAAATCAACCAAGTGGAAACTAAAAGAATTATACGAAGAATCAACAAAACCAAGAGCTGGTTCTTTGAGAAAATCAACAAGATAGATAAATCCTTAGCCAGACTAACTAGAGAGCTCAGAGACAGTATCCAAATTAACAAAATTAGAAATGAAAACGGAGATATAACAACAGATTCAGAGGAAATTAAAAAAATAATCAGATCCTACTACAAAAGCCTATATGCAACAAAATTGGAAAATCTGGAGGAAATATACAAGTTTCTAGACAGATACCAATTACCAAAGTTAAATCAGGATCAGATAAACCATCTAAACAGTCCCATAACCCCTAAAGAAATAGAAGCAGTCATTAAAAGTCTCCCAACCAAAAATAGCCCAGGACCAGAATGGTTCAGTGCAGAATTCTATCAGACCTTTAAAGAAGACCTAATACCAATACTCCTCAAGCTATTCCATAAAATAGAAATGGAAGGAACACTTCCCAATTCATTCTATGAGGCCACAGTCACACTGATACCAAAGCCCCACAAAGATCCAAAGAAAGAAAGAAAACTTCAGACCAATTTCCCTTATGAATATCGATGCAAAATACTCAATAAAATTCTTGCAAACCAAATCCAAGAACACATCAAACTGATCATTCACCATTATCAAGTAGGCTTCATCCCAGGGATGCAGGGATGGTTCAATACCCGGAAATCCATCAATGTAAGCCACTACATAAACAAACTCAAAGAAAAATACCACAGGGTCATTTCATTAGATGCCGAAAAAGCATTTGACAAAATTCAACATCCCTTCATGATAAACGTCTTGGAAAGATCAGTAATTCAAGGAGCATACCTAAACGTAGTAAAAGCAATATATAGCAAACCAGTGGCCAACATCAAATTAAATGGAGAGAAATTCGAAGCAATCCCACTAAAATCAGGGACTAGACAAGGCTGCACTCTCTCCCCCTACCTATTCACTATAGTACTTGAAGTTCTAGCTAGAGCAATCAGGCAACAAAAGGAAATCAAAGGGATACAAATTGGAAAGGAAGAAATCAAAATATCACTATTTGCAGATGATATGATGGTATACTAAAGTGACCCGAAAAACTCCACCAGAGATCTGCTACAGCTGATAAACAACTTCATCAAAGTGGCTGGATACAAAATTAACTCAAGCAAATCAGTAGCCTTCCTATACTCGAAGGATAAGCAGTCTGAGAAAGAAATTAGGGAAATGACACCCTTTACAATTGTCACAAACAATATAAAATATCTTGGTGTGACTCTAACCAAACAAGTGAAAGATCTGTATGACAAGAACTTCAAGTCTCTGAAGAAAAAAATTGAAGAAGACCTCAGAAGATGGAAAGATGTCCCATGCTCATGGATTGGCAGGATTAACATAGTTAAAATGGCCATTCTGCCAAAAGCAATATACAGATTCAATGCTATCCCCATCAAAATCCCAACTCAATTCTTCATAGACCTAGAAAGAGCAATTCTCAAATTCATATGGAATAACAAAAATCCCAGGATAGCAAAAACTATCCTCAACAATAAAAGGTCATCTGGGGGAGTCAGGCTCCCTGACCTCAAGCTGTACTACAGAGCAGTAGTGATAAAAACTGCATGGTAATGGTACAGTGACAGGCAGGTAGATCAATGGAATAGAATTGAAGACCCAGAAATGAACCCACACACATATGATCACTTGATCTTTGACAAAGGAACTAAAACCATACAGTGGAAAAAAAACAGCATCTTCAACAAATGGTGCTGGATCAACTGGCGGTCTACATGTAGAAGATTGCGAATTGATCCATTCCTATCTCCCTGTACAAAGCTCAAGTCCAAGTGGATCAAGGACCTTCACATAAAACCAGATATACAGAATCTAATAGAAGAGAAAGTGGGGACGAATCTCGAACACTTGGGCTCAGGGTAATTGTTCTTGAACAGAACACCAATGGCTTGTGCTCTAAGATCAAGAATTGATAGATGGGACCTCAGAAAATTACAAAGCTTCTGTAAGGCAAAGGATACTGTGAATAGTGCAAAACAGCAACCTATTGATTGGGAAAAGATCTTTACCAATCCTACATCTGAGAGAGGGCTAATATCCAACGTATACAAAGAACTCAAGAAGCTAGACGCCAGAGATCCAAATAACCCTATCAAAAAATGGGGAAGTGAGCTAAACAGATAATTCTCAACTGAGGAAACTCAAATGGCCGAGAAGCACCTAAAGAAATGTTCAGCATCCTTAGTCATCAGGGAAATGCAAATCAAAACAACTCTGAGATTTCACCTCACCCCATTCAGAATGGCTAAGATCAAAAACTCAGGTGACAGCAGATGTTGGCGAGGATGTGGAGAAAGAGGAACACTTTTCCATTGCTGGTGGGAATGCAAGATGATACAACCTCTCTGGAAATCAATTTGGTGGACCCTCAGAAAAATGAACATAATACTACCTGAGGACCCAGCTATTCCACTCCTGGGCATATACCCAGAAGATGCTCCAACATGTAATAAAGACACATCTTCCACTATGTTCATAGCAGCCATATTTATAATAGCCAGAAGCTGGGTACAATCCAGATGTCCCTCAACAGAGGAATGGATACAGAAAATGTGGTACATTTACACAATGGAATACTACTCAGCTATTAAAAACAATGTCTTCATGAAATTCGTAGACAAATGGATGGATCTTGAAAATATCATCCTGAGCGAGGTAATGCAGTCACAAAGAATGAACATGGTATGTTCTCACTGTTAAGAGGTTATTAGCCCAAAAGTTCGAAATACCAGAGAGTCACTTCCCAGCAACAGTAGTTCTGAGTATGACGTCCCAAATGGAGGGCTTGGAGAAGGGACTGAAGGAGCTGAGGGAGTGTGCAGCCCCAGGGATGTAGCAACAGTGGCAACTGGCCTGACCCCCGATACTCCTGGAGACTGATCCACCAACTAAAGAATACACATGGAGAGACCCATGGTGCTGGCCACAAATGCGGCAGAGGAGGGTCTTGTTATCCATCAGGGGGAGGAGAGGCCCTAGGGCCTGAGGGTGTTAGATCCCCCAGTGTAGGAGAATGACAAAGAGGAAAGACGTGGGTGGGTGGGCAGGAGGGTGGGATGGAGAATATCCCCATATTGGCAGGGGGAAGGCGGGAGGAATGGGAAAGTTCCAAAGGGGAGATCTGAAACATTTGAAATGTAAATAAAATATGAAAATAAAAAAAAAAAACTTATTGAGGGAAAGGAATAAAAATTGATGAGTAAGTAAAAATGAAATATAAACATATATTAGGAAATATAATTATAATTAAGTATTTTTAGGTGTATAGTTAATCAGAGGAATATAGTTTTCACATAGAGATAGAGGAATGAACAATATAGGAAGTCATTTAGACACTAAGTTAAATTGTTAAGAAAACTTAAATGCCATAATAACTTAAAACAAAATCCAGGTGGAAGGATGATTTGAATATTTAAACCTGAAATTGTTATCATGATGGCAGGTACCTAAAATCCAGCATTTGGAAGCCTAAGAACAAGAACTAAGAATTAAGGATGAACCTAGGCTACCTAATATAATTTGAAAAAAATAATAAAAATAAGAAAGAAAAGTGTGTGGTATAGGAAAAAGTCCATGGTGTGGGGGCTGCTGGAAAGATTGTTCAACTATTAAAATTACTATTCACTATTCCAGAGGACCAAGGCTTGGCTCTGATCACCCACATGGTGCTTTAATTTTAATGCTAGCTCCAGTTCTAGGGATTTGACACCTCTTCTCCTATCTTTATTCTACCAAGCATACATGTAGTGTTCATAGATGTCCCGCGCTACCGTCTCGCCAGCAAGAACGACGCGGCACACATAGGATCCTTCTGCAGTAAAGCTTTAATGCATCTTGAGAGGGAGAGCATAAGCTTGCCACGAGTGGAGACCCCGAACAATAGAACACCTGTCCCTTATATAGGCCACAACGCTTGCCTGGGACATGGAGCTTCCCCATTGGCTCCCCGCACATCAGGCCAGATGATGCCACGAGAGAGGCTGAGACTCTGAGGTGGAAAATTACCAGGTACATGCGCACTAGCCTGTTTACAACTTGTTCTCGGCCGAATGTAGGCACCA
Organism: Rhynchomys soricoides; assembly: GCA_019843965.1. Lineage (NCBI taxonomy): Eukaryota > Metazoa > Chordata > Mammalia > Rodentia > Muridae > Rhynchomys > Rhynchomys soricoides. The sequence continues at coordinate 2,685,185 of JADRCH010000271.1, read as the reverse complement.
TCTTGTAATGGCGAATGTGGGTGCGACTCGGGCGGCTTCCCACACATAGATACATATATTCAGCAGAATATTGTATAGTATAAAGTTTTAAAGTAAATGTAGTGGTTTGAGTACTATGTTCTAAAAGCCATTCAGCCAAGAATAAAATAACAGCCAAACTACTCTTGATGGAATGCTTTTTTAAGGACACAGAGTTGGATGGGTAGGGTGGGGTCATAGACTTAAATGGAACTAGTGGAGTGGTGTGAATGTGATGAAAATATGCTATATAAAATTCCTATATAACTAATAAAATGAGAAGAATTTTGTATAAAAAACACAAAACTGAAGGTTGATATAATGCATGCATATATATATATATATATATATATATATATATATATATATATATATATTACAAGTTCTTTCCCACTTAGTGGGATACATAGAATAAAGTAGCTAAATTTGTTTTTCTGGTGGATTTATATGGGAAACAGAAATAAAAGTAAGTAATAACGAAAAGATAAGATATAATTGATAAAACAGTATAATGATTCCATAACTTTGATTTCTAACAATAAGTGCTGATCATATATTTTTTTATCACAGGAAATACCTCCTATTCTAAACAACGTTAAAAAGCTCTTAAAATATATGTTGCCACAGAACAAAGTGTCATAAATTCCAGTGGAATGAAACAATGCCTATATTGCTATAGTTATAGAAACTCTAGGTAAGCATTTGTGTTTTGCACAACAGAGAATACTTGTTATTGATTTATATTATCTGGTTACATTTCTGAAAAGTTTCTAAAGTTGCTAACCTGAAACTCTGTTCCCCATTCATACTATGAGATATTGGGATGGGATGGCTCAAACTGAAAAACTGAACTAAGTTTGGAGGTACGATTACAGAATGCAAGAATAGGCAATTTCCATGTGTCCTGGGATTCTTACAGAGACGTGCAAGTCTCTGTGGGGAGTATCCAATAGTAAATCTTTAAAGAGAACCAAGTGGACACTTTGGCTTTTTTTCATGTAACTTCTGAAGTTGCACCATATTGCTTTCCTCTTATTATTCAATTGTTTGAAGCAGTTAAATGTCAGCCTACATTCAAGAAAAATGAAAATAGGTTATGTCTTGATGGGAAGTAGACTTTATTTGAAGAACATGCAAAATGAAAGTTATACTTGGTCTTATTTGGAAACTGTCAAGAGAAAAACTTAAATTAAATGTTCTATGGCATTATTTTAAATTAATGTATAGTGTGGGGAGATAACTCTGTTGGTCAAATATTTACTATAGAAGAATGTGGACTTAAATGATGATTGCCAGAACCTATGGAAAAAGACAGACTTACTGGTACACACCTTCTATCCCAGGACCAAGAAGACAAGGGCAGATGGATATCTTGGCCTTGGTGATCACTCAGAATAGCAACTCTGTGTAATCCATGCTCAATGAATGACTCTGTCTCAGTAAGTAGGGCAGAGAAGCACTCAGAAAGACATCTTACATAAACGTCTGTCTTCCATAGGCACACATACATGGTCATACATCAAGAAACTGGAGAGTCCCAAACACACACACACACACACACACACACACACACACACGTGTGCGCGCGCGCACGTGCAAGCATGCACACACACACATGCACCATGATGTTGTATTTCTTCTTTCTAGTTGAGCTTGTTCATGGAAGCAATCCCAAAAGAATTTACTTTTTTACCAAAAATTTGTAAAATTTAAAAGAAAAATTCATAGGCGATGAATTTGAAAGAACATTGTGTTTGAAATGAATAAAATATGCCATGAATATAACAATAGTGCTTAAAATTGGAAGAGGGATCATGGTAAAAGTTGTGAGTTGCATCATAGCACCTGCATATATAAAGATACATAGAATAGCAAATTAAAGTTATTGTCAAATTTTAAGAGTAGAAATATGGTAAATTAATTTATTAATTTATAATAACCACCACTGGTGCATGAAGAGCATTGACATGAAACTGCAGTGCACAGAAGATTTTATGGGAAACTAGAAGCACATATAAATGGCAAAAGTTCTGGCTTACAACAGAAGTGAAAAGAAACGTCCAAAGCCGCTCTTGATAGATGATAAATTTTGCTGGTAACTTGGAAGTGGTACTGGAGGAAAAGGAGGAATAAGGCTACCATCAGTTTGTGGAAATAATCACTGAGTAAGCTGTACCACCATTTTCTGTAAGGACAAAGAGAATGGACAAGGAGGTGTTGAGAAAGAAATGAAGTAAACATTGTTATAAAACAGTAAATGTCTAATGTATTTCATAGGCAGCTCCACATATTGGAAGAATTACCCAACAAATAAAAATATGATAGTCTATTATAATCTATCATATTCTTTAGCATCTAGTATAGAAGACTCAAAACCTCAAATAATTCACAAGAAACCATTCTATAACTCAAGAAAAGAAATAATGTAAAACTTTGTTCAGAGTTCAAAGTTTATTAAGCTATCATTACAAGTTCAGAGGGTTAACTTTTGTTTCTGAATTATGTTCCTTTACAACAAACTAAGAACCTAAAAGAAGACAAAAAATAAAAAAAGAGAAAAGCATAGGTCCCAAAGAACCTGTATTATTTAAGAGCAGATTCCATCCCTTAAAACACCTGAATTATTAATATCATCATCAAAGTTGATGTCCAGAGACTATGTTCTGTTGCCACCTCATTTCATTGTACAACTCCACTCAAAGGAATGCTTGCAGCACAGGATGAACAACCAATTTTTCCTTCCTCCCAGGCTCCATATCTCCCTTCCCTATGATCTCCAGGGTGCTTCATAGAAGTCTGTTTGAGGTTGAAAGGTCTATGTCTATGATACAGGGTATCTCCAGGTCAGTTATAGGTAGTGGAAAACTCATCTCTTCCCTTCCTGGGGCTTCTGAGTTCCAACATTTTTCACGTGCAGAAATTATTAAGATGTTATCTGGCGTATACCATTACAATAATGCTTTGCCTAAAAAATAAACTAATTCTCTGACCAAAATATGGCGAGAAAATGAAAAATAACATCAGCAAACATAACTACCTGGAGAAAAATTAAAATCAGACGGAATTTGTTTCTTTAAAAAATGGTCCTTGGTGGTTTTATTGCATAGATTTATATTTTAATATATTTGGCAAAATTAGAAAAGCAGCTTGCATCATGCGTACAAGCATGCCAATCTCTGAGTATAATACCCCATGTTTCAATTCTAAATTTGTCTTTTGACAGCTCTATGATTATTGTCACCTTAATATTTTCTCCATATATATAAAACTATTACTGCATTAACAAAGATATTGTTGTTTATATATGTTGTTAAGTACAGAAAAATCCATTCTAAATAAATGTAATAGAATCATTGCTTTTTTAGAACATGAAATGACAGTAAACACTGGATACTAACTAATGCTGGGTGTAAATTATGGTTTAATTAATTAAATTAATGTGCATGGGTGAGTGTGCTTTATGTGTGCTATACGGGCTGTGGCAGGCATGTGGAAGTCAATAGACAGCTTTCAAGAGTTGGTTCTTGTCATCCATCTCCTTGAGGTGAACTGTATCTTGTGTTATATTTTTTTGTGTACACACAGGTCTCTAATTTCTAAGAGAACCATTTGTCTGCATTTTTAGTATTACCATAGGAATACTATGACTGTAGACACACCTGACTTTTTTTAAACCTAGGTACTAGTAATAAAACATAGGTGGTCAGGCTTACTGAAATAATGCTGTTATCCAAAGAGCCTTTTCCTTGGCCCTGATATAAGTTATTTTTCACTTATTCTTACACTTCAGTTTAAAATCCACTCAAAAGATTAGAATACCATGTACCAGTGCTCAATCTACATAACTATTTTAGCCTTCACAAACCATGAATTCATTGATTAAAGGCATATAATTCTAATTTAAATATCCATCTTATACATTCTTGTACCAAGAAAATTGTGAACAATATTTTAAGGGGTAAAATAACATCTCTATTTTGTTTTCACAATTAAAACTGTAGTACTGTAATATATTTGCCTATTGCAAGGTTTCAGTGAATGGTATCGGAGGATAAATTGATATTAACTATAAGCTATAAGTCCATATGAAAGTTGGAAAATGCTCATACCTCCCATCACTTAGGGGGTGAAGGCAGCAGGATTGGATACTTTTAGGCCAGTTTTTGCTACACAGAAAGAAAACCCTTCCTGAAAAACCCCTCAAAAAACCAAATACACAAAAATTTCCATCTCCTTTAAATGCTAAGGTGGAACATGTTTTAAATACACAGATTATGTAAATAAGTAGATGATAGGTTGATAGAAGATAGATTAGATAGATACATAGATGATAGATAGATAAATAGATTAGATGACAGATAGATAGACAGATATAGATGATATAAAGAAACATGTAAATACATACATATGATAAAAAGATAGGTACATATAAGTATATAGTAATATACATGTATGTATATGTAATAAACACTTGTGTGTATGAATATGTATATTTTCTCATATAAATCTAAAATATGTGTTGCTTGACTCATTTGGTTTACAAATATAGATAGAAATTATTCTCTTCGAAATGGTTGTTTGGGGATTAATTACTAAAAAGAATAATTTAGTGAAAATAATATATTTTATAATGGTCCTGAAAAGAGAAACAAATTACTTTAATATCTGTGGACATTTTAATGTGATTTTTTAAAACTTTAATAAACCTTAGCTTAGTCTGTTTTGAAGTACAATTCTAGGCTGGGCTTGTTTATTTAACTGTGATGACTTTGGGGCAGGGGTGATGAGTTAACTTGTTTTACAAGTTTTAAAAGACCAAAGTCTTGGTCCTCTGGGTTTTTCATTGTTGTTTGTTTGATTGTTTTTTTCTGTTTGTGTTGTTGTTGTTGTTGGTGGTAGTTGTGATGGTGGTTGTGGTGGTGGTGATGGTGGTGGTCGTGGTTGCCATGATGGTGATGGTTGTTGATTTTCATTAAAAATGTACACTTTTTAAAGGTCATTAGATTTGACCATTTATATAGCTAATTACCTTAAAATTGAAAGAATATATGCTCTCTTGAAGAAGGGACTGAAGGAGCTGAGGGAGTTGGCAGCCCCATGGAGGGAACAACAGTGTCCACTGGCCTGGCCTTCCGATGTTTCTGGAGACTGGATCACCCACCAAAGAATACACATGGAGGGACCCATGGTGCTGGCCACATATGTGGCAGAGGAGGGTCTTGTTAACCATCATGGGGAGGAGAAGCCCTTGGGCCTGAGGGTGTTAGATGCCCCAGTATAGGAGAATGCTAGGGAGGGAAGATGGCAGTGGGAGGGTGAGTGGGGGAATACCCTCATAGAGGTATGGGGGAATAGGGAACTTCCAAAGGGGAGATCTGGAAAGGGGGAAACATTTGAAATGTAAGTAAAGTATCAAAAAAAAAAAAAAAAAAAAGAAGAAAAGAATAAATTCCTAGAAAGGAGATTCCAGATTGAAAAGTAAGAGCAACATATATCTCAAAAAAAAAAAGTTAAAAAAAAAATTGAAAGAATAATACCACTTCTGTATGTTAGTCACACATTTAATCTCTTTTTTGTGGGTCTCCTCATATAATATATTCTGAAACAAATTTATATTCCATTTATTTTTCCTGTTTTCATGAAAAGAAACTATAACCCCAAATCAAAAACTAACATTCTAGACAGCAGTTAACAACCAGTAATACCAAAAATCAGAACCAAATTTTCATGAACACATTTCTTAGTGAATCGTTATAGCCTCAAGTTTGAGTTAGTACAGATCTTTCTCCTGACAAAAACAAGAACTGCTTTTAGAAAAAGATCATTAACTATGTGGAAACTTTTTAATGCTTAGAGTTCATAGCTTTCACATTGTAAAGGTAACTGTCCTAGTCATTTCCTTTGCAGGGTTTGAACATAGTCCTACTTTCTGATTGTTCTTCTGGTACTAGCCATTAATGCCAGCTACCTGATTATTATAAGTCTTACTCTCTCAAATTTAAGCCAATGATACTCAGCCTCTGCAGAGCTTCCTTTGGGCTTTCATTAGTAATATGATCATACACGTTCCTCCTTGAACTAATTTCCACTTTCTCTACAAGATAGTTCTTTGATTTTAAAACAAACAAATAAACAAACAAACAAAACCTCCTTGGGCTTTCAGAGCTGGATTTTTGTCTGTGTTTGAGAATTTTATACCTGTAATAAAGATTGTTATCTTTTTGTCCTGAAAAAAATTTTTACTGCAGTCCCACAGAGATAAAGTAAATATGATACATTGGGAAAGTCTGGAGAAAAGAAACCCAACCTAAACATATTTCTATTTATAATATTGAAACAAAAATTCTCATAGGAGGTGATATATGTATATTTAAGAGCCATTTATTCTATGCACTTTGAGCATTTTTTCATCTCTGTATCTTGCTTTGCTTTAAAAAGAAGATTCTCCAGCCAACACTAAAGCAGTACTAGTATAAGGATATAAATATTTACAAAAGAAAAAGAAAAAAAAAAGAAAAAAATACTTTGGAAGCATTTTCATCTAGCCCATTTATGGCCTGACAGCACTCCTGCCATGGCATTTTGACCATGTTTACATTATCATGCATGAATTTTATCCCAAGAATCAGCCTTTAAATCCAATCAAAAAGTGCTTGGTTCCCCCTCTAAACAACTGAGGTTTTATTGTAGCTTTGGACCCATTTGCTTGAGTGGTCAGGATTGGATACACAGAGTTCACACTATGATAACTTTTCTGTATCATTAAAACCTTCTGTTCTATGGACACTAGTTGGTAGGGAGGAACCATTTTGTTAATGTTCACCTTCAAATATGGTGCACAGCCCAGAGTGTGATGTATTCAGCAATAAGAACTTAGTTTAGTTCTGGGAAGTGAAAACGGTGAGAGGATAGCATTCTATTGGAACATGATCCAAGAATGGAGCCATGCCACAGGAATTTTGAGTGCTTGTGAGAAAACTTCATGAAAACAAGAGCCTTGTGACATTAGTTTCTTCATAAACATGGAGTTGTTCTTGGAATGTTCTTTTCTGCCTATCTCAGATGTAGTGTGTAGGAATGAGTTTACTTCAAATAGATTATTCATTAGAGTTGGCTATTTGTTGTTGTTGTTTATGTGTCTCCATATATGGCTTGTCCTTATGATTAGACATTTTACTCATTAAATTCTTTTTCACTATCAGAGTATAAACATTTGGATGCTTTGAATAAAGTTGGCTACTGGATGGACTGTAGTACACTTCAGTTTTGGCTCTACTCTCCCAGGTCTGATCACCTTTAGAGAGGTAAATAGACTCCATTATTTGGGAATCATTTAAGAGATGAATGCTAAGCAATTTGGAGATAATTGTCTTATACTCAGATATTTGCCTTAAAAATAAAACTATGGTTTCTGGATAGGTTATATTTTGAAATATATATTTTTATACGAACACATATATTCATGCAATGACATGGAATAAAGATTGTGACTAGAAAATAAAGTGGGTTGAGGTATATGTGAGGATATAAAATGAGAAAAGGAAAGATAAAATATAGTTTAAATACTATTTCAAAATTGACAAAAAATAATTATATGTTTTCATAAACTTATAAAGAAGTAGATTTCTATATGAGACTTCATTTTGGTTTTGCCTAACACCACACCCTCTCTTTCTCCCTTGTTTCTTCATCCATTTCCTGTTAATCATTTCCATTCCTACTGTTACCTAATATCTTCTTTCATATTATATTTTTTTATTCTTTATTTCAAAATAACTCTACTACCATGGATCTTGACTTGACCATTGGCTTCTACAGATAATCACTATAAAACAGCACCTCCTCTACACATTTCTTTCTACAGACCGAGCACAAATGGGTTAAATGCCTTGAGAAAATATATTTCATGAGAAAACATAAGAAGTATTGATGAAGCAGATTGAAGAAACATTGATTACACCACCTTTAGTAATAATTATGCATTTTAATTTTCATTTCTGTTTTATTAAGAGAATCCCCAAATATAAACCAATAATTACCTCATGTTGGACTTTGGGAAATAGATAAATGTTCTGAGTTCTATGAGTGCAGCAGCATCTGCCTTCTTTTGATTGTTTAAGTTTGCTTTGGTTTGATTTGGGGGACAAAAGTGAATGATCATATTTTTTATTTTATAAAATCTATTATATGGTAACCTTGCAAACAAAACAAACATCATGTGCTCAAATTGAATATAACCCAATTTTGTGTATTTCCATGGGATATATAATCACAATAGACATTTGAGACCAAGTCTGTGACGTTTCACATTGGATCTTACACTTTAACTAGTTCTTTGTCTTTGAAACTTGCTTTTATAGATGATGCTACAACTTTACTTAATGTTCTATTTGTTAGATGAGTGTAGATACCTACATTTATCATTTTAAGTAAGACAGCAATTAATCTATAAAAAAGCTGAGAATTATTAAAATTTTTAGCTCAGTCCAGCACATAAAATTATCCACCACATTGCTGTTACAAATTCATAGTTTAAGTATTTCATATAGTGATATTATATATTCCAAAGAATCTCTATATTTGATTTTGGATATATATGGATGCATGTATCTGTGTGTGCTTATGCATGTGCATATGATTGTTTGTGTGTTTGTATATGTGTGTGTGTGTTTGTACAATATAATGCATAGCAGAATATGCAGCAGAATTTACAGCAAAACTACTGTCCCCTCAATTCTAACAGATCATCAGCTTATTTTACTACACCTAGTTGAATTCTTAGTGTGTTCTTCCTGGCTGCTATAAGATAGGAACAAGCAGTAAATCAATTGAGCAAATAATATATCATCCTTCATTGCTTTCATGCTCATTAGAAGTTAGCTCCAAGTTTCTGGTTTCTATCAAAATCTTCAATTGATATTGTTATACTTCAAGCTAACTAGATGTTTATAAATTTCTATAAAACAAGTTTCAAATGACCTTGGGAATATCTTCCCTTAGTTACAATAAAAGGGATAGTAATCCAAGAACAAAATAAACAAGATCATATATGTCAACTGTTGTTCATTTTGAGCTCTGTATGCTTGTCTTTTCATTGAGATTACCTATTTTTTGTTTTTATCATGTATTTTTACTTAATTGATCACTTGATTATTTTATCTTGGATGGAAATATTTTTACATCATGCATCTTATATGTCTATATTATACTAATTTCTCTTAGAATTTTCAAGTTGCAAATCTATAAACATAAAATATATTTGGGAGAACATCGTGGTGACCATCTTTAATCACACCACTTGGGAGACAAAGACTATTGGATGCCTGTGAGTTCAAAGCCATCTTGTTCTACATAATAAATCTCAGGCAAGACTGGGAATATAGTGAATCCTTGTTTCTTTGGTTTATTTTTTTAGTTTTTCATTATGAAGCTAGAAAAATTGGGAAATGAACTTAGGGAAGAAATTCAAAAAGTTTTATTTTGTGCCTTCATCCCCAAATTCAGACTGTATCTTTATGGACAGAATCAAAAATATTTATTTTATCAGTTACCTTGGATTCCATCAGCTCAGTTGAGTACATAAAATTATCCAATAGATTCCTCTTACAATTTTATATATTCTTATGTCTAATGTTTTCTTTAAGGATATAAAAATGTCCTTGTTAACTACTTAACAAATATGAAGTCCAGAAAAAGTCCTATAGAGTAAACATAGGCTTGCAGAAACAAAACAACAAAGAAGGCTCTGTCCTATAATTGGTTAACAATATAATATTTAATATAACCAAGCAAAGGATATGATAAGAGAGCCAATAATTTGGAGATATGTTGAAAGAGCAGAAATGGTGCCAAAAATGTTACATGAAGGATTCCTATAGCAGTGATTATTTGATATGGAATGTGAAAAACAAAAGAAATTTTCATGGTGAACTAAAACTCCTAGATTGATTATCTTTTTTTTTTTTTTTTTTTTTTACTTTATAGATATATTCATATGATTTACTCTAAAGCCTAGTATTAACACGTTCTTTTTTAATAGTCTATTCAACTCCTCCTGCTATGGACATTTTAATTAATTGTGCTGAAATTTATTCTAGTTTTTCATATACCTGAAACACTCTTTGGGCTGTAGAAATCCCACATCTACTCAATTTTTATGAGTTGATGAATTGAACAGATGGCAAATATCACTCATTACACTTTGAGAGGTGACAAATTCTGGGTTCTGAAAAAAAATTATATTCTTAAATCAATGATAACATTTTCCCTTCTACTCAATGAATGCTACTTTTTTCTGTTAATTCCAAATGTCCATATAAATGAAATATTTATTAAATCAAAAGTGTGATATTTTTATGATCATTGAAGGCATTTTTAAGATTAACTATATTTTCTTGTTTTACTTAATTTTAAGACTACAATGAATCCAGTTTTATCTTAATTCTTTAATTACTATTGCTGTTTTGGCTTGATTTGGTGGGTTTTTTGTTTGGTTTTTGTTTTTGTCTTATTTTTAATGTAGGAAAGATTTATTTAATTATTTACAATCCAGCCATTGCCTTCTAGTTCCTCCTCCCACAGTTCCTTATCCCATTCCTTCCCCCAACTCTCTGAGAGGATGCTCCCTCACTACCATGGCCTACCCTCTCCAAGGGGCCTCAAGTCTCTTAGGCACATCTTCTCCCACTGAGGCCGGACCAGTCAGTTCTCTGTTATATATGTGTTAGAAGCTTTTAAGACAATATCTTATTGTATAGCCTTGACTATCTTCAAAAGAATTGCTGCTTCCCATGTGCTGGGATTAAAGAGTTGTATCAACAGATCAGGACCAAAAATCAAGTTTTAATTACTGCTCTAATTTTTGTCTTTTATTTTTTTTATATTTTTATTTTTTATAGCTTATGTGTATGAGTATTTTGCCTGTACCATGTAAGTGCAGTACATGATTGCATGGTAATTGAAGAAGTCAGAAGAGGCCTTCAGATCTGCTGAAATTTGAATAATAGATGATTGTGACCTATTACTTGGTGCTGGGAATTGAAGCAAGTTCCTCTGCAAAAGCAACAAGTGCTCTTAAGCACTGAACTCTATAAGCCTTGCTTTTATGATGGTGAAATTTGAATTTTCCACTCATTCCTATGGTCTTCAACAATAGTGTTCAGGAAATCTCTGGCCTATCATCAACAAATATAGTCAAAGGCTTATAAGGCACTGTTTCCAAGAAAAGTTTTTTATAATGATCATCATCTTTTTTATATTAAATATATTCTATTCAAATGTTTAATAAGGTATAAAATGAATAACTATAAAATATAATAAATTAAATAGTATAATGATATCAAATCACTATGAACATAACCATCTGCTTACTTATTTGTTAGTACTTCACTGGCATTTGAAACCTAAGTCAGTACCACTAGTCTTGCATATATTCACAGCAACTAGTGAGAAAGGGCAAAAGAAAGCCCTCTATTCAATGTGGAACTCAATCAGTGATTCTGCTATTGATTTCACCAGCATCCTGTCATGTGGTTTCACATTAAGTGAAATTATCATCATTAAATCTTTTGACATCTACTTGACATAGATTTTAAATCAATTCAAAATACATTGTATATTAGACTGATCTTTGAGACTTATGTTGATAGCCTGAGTGTTTTAGAAGTCTGTGGGAAATATATTTTTGAAAATCAATATGTTGAGGAGTCTGGTTTAACTCTCCTATTTTCTAAGTGTAAAGTGGTATTTTGCAGGGATATTTTATAACCATGATATTAAAAGCATTTCATTAAGCAGTATTTGCATTTATTTAGTAGGTAACAACATCTTGAATCAAGAGATCTGCATGAGCTGAGACCTCAGAGGTCTTTTGTTACCTCCAGTTAACAAAGGCATTCCTATTTCCTGGTTATAAAACTTCACTATAGGAAAACACTCTACTATAAAAGTAAGTATATCTTCCCATTGGTTTCCAATTTGGGAGGCTGAGACCTAAAATATCAGTTTAGAGGATCTTCCAAAGTTCCTGTTGTTGTGGTCAATTGTTAAATGAAATTAAACACCCTTCTCTTTGTGTACCACCTCAAGCTAAGTTGGTTCTTACAAAATTGGGCATGACAAAGAACACTGTAGTTTTAGAGTTCAATGTTCATGACAGAATCATGCAAGATCAGTTCTGGTCATTTTACATGAGATAAAGCTAAATAAGTTTTTCACTTCATGTAATTTTTATCTATGGATTTTTTTTTGCATAACATTATGCATAATGTTACATAACATATATACCTGCTAGCACTGATTTCAACTTTCAAAAACTTGCCCTGGGATTCTGTGATCAAAATTAGCATATGTTTTCAGATACCTCTTAGACCTTGCCAAAATATAAAGCTAGAAAAATAATTTTAACAGGGCTCTAAATTTTAAGTTTCCAGTGACTTTTGATGCTTATATCTTAAATATTATCAGAATTGCAAAATTTAATTAGGAGATCTGAAATAAGGAAAACAAAAATTATGCTTGTTTGGTTGCTTAGTTTGCCTTTTATATAGTTCATCTTAATATACTTTGAAATCTAGATCTATTTTATTTAGTAAACAAGTTTAAATCAATTTCTTAGCTTCTCTGATTCACTAAATAATATTTATTAATCAGTTAATGTATTAATAACTTTATATTAATCAATAGAAGAATACATGTTTCTTAGTCTGTGATTCAAAGAACCATGCATGTTTAGGAAGCCTATGAATATGGATGAATCCTCACTCTCCATATCCTTGAAAACTGTGCAACAACAGGAGCTCTGTAGCTAATGGGAAACTAAGTTGAACATGCAATCTCATCTTTGTAATTCAGTAGAGTGGTCTGATACATAATTTCTGTCAGAACATTCTGAAAGATTTCCTATCAAATTATTTTCCTTCTTTAAACTCAATGTAGACCGATATAGTAGAAAATATACATACAAAGCTTCTTTGCTTATACTAAATGTTTCTCTGTAATATATTTTCTTTTTTGCACTTTGAAGACATTGTCCCCCAGTATGTTCTCATACATGTGTATTACGTTGTCTTCCTTCTGTCTTGAACCAACTCTGTCTATAATTTTACTACCACACGTACACAAAAAACATCCTCAAGTAAATCAGCACTAGCACAGGAATATAGATGAGATGACTCAGATGATAGGGGAGAACAGGCTTTGTATTCTCCTTTCAGAAACTCTCTAAAAATAAGAGAAATTTTTAGTACTTTACTTCAAGTTAAGAAAGACTGTCTATGAACATCAATGCGGGCATATGTCTGTTCTCCCAACCTTTGTACAAATAGACCAGAAGCAAAAATGAAAACAAATTACTCTTTAATGATTTAGTTTATATACTCTTTGTACACTTAACTTCAAAGACCATTGAAATTCTATATTTTATTGGTCATATTTTCAAAATGAAAGATTCGATCTTGGTGTATTAAATCAGAAAATCAAAAGAATAACATGCTTTATATTCTAAACAATAGCCAAATAAAATCAGTAAAAGCAAAAGCAGCTCAACAAATCAGGACTAATTTAATAATAATGATAATAGCTGACTTTCTGTTTATTATATATCATAAATAATATTGGTGTATAGAATTTATCCTCTTGATTAAAATCATTTTAAGGCCCATCATCAATTCACACATGAGAATTCTGGGCCATAAAGACGTTCTGTTGCTATAAAGAAACATATGTTGCTCTCATAAGTTTCCATGTAGTTATTTCAGTTCTAAAGTGTTTAACAGTGATTTTAACTGTTGTGTACTGGCTGCTAGGGAGAATAGAGCACTTCTATTCTTGTTTAATTGAGAGGAGTGCAAGAGAATAAATTTAATCTCTTTCCAAGGAAATGCTGCATGTTAAAATCTAGTTCTTCAGCTCACATTTATATTTGCAAATATTTTTTAGTTCAGCTTTTATAACTTGGCCTCACTATATACTAATTGTCTTAATCACTTCAACTTCTAAAAACATGCACTGCCTGGCCATTATTAAGCAATATGTCATGACAAGCAGTGCCTTTTAATATGATTACAGGACATTATAATTTCATAATAAACTCCAGTGATGTTCTATCTTCATTATATACATTTATAGATTATGTACACATTTAATTATCTGCTACTTTGATATTCCCATAACTTTTAAGTAGTTCTGCTTGAATAGTATCAGCACTCACACATAAATTCACTAGTAGGGCGGAGAATTCAAGTGATCAGTGTTGCATGTTAGGAATAAAGCTACCCATTGGCTTCTGTGATACTTCAAGGCTACATAAGTGTATATTTATGATTAGATAAAAGCACTATGAAGAAGCACATGTTTATAGATAATAATATATATATTCTTTTATGTTTCAACAGTATAAAGGCTACATATGTATGGACAAAATCATATATAAGTAACAAAAGGCTATTATTTATGATTTTTGGAGAGTTAACTACATAGATGTAATACATTTAAAAGAGACATTAAAAGAAGATATTTGTTATAAAAGTGTAAACTACAACAAATTTTGAAAATATTTACATTGAGTTGCTTTTTTATTGACACAAAATGTTCCAAGAGATGAATTTTCTCCAAAATTTTTCTGAAAAATTATTCTCAGCTCTCATTAAAGAAGTGTTAATCACTAAGCTTGATATCAGTAACTTTTATTGATTATTTTATTTTTGAGTATTATGTACATGAAAGGAATATATTTTAACAGTGTCTACTTTTTCCTCTACTGAGTCCAATTATTGTTGCCTCCATGTTTGTGGGTATTCTTCTACATGGAGTTTCATTCTTCAAAGAAATATACTCTCCATCCCTAATTGGCCATAGACTGCCACACCTCTTCATTAGGAATGGAACTTAGACCTTTCCTCATCCATGCTGAGATCACAACTGATATGGTTATTGTTCCCATCTTGTATAGGCAACTATATTGTTGAGAGCACATGGTGTAAAAAAAACAAACAAAAATCGGTCATGTCCAGGACATGAATATTTTTTAAACCAAAAGTATAAGAAAAATGCTTTCTGTTCTTTCCTTCTAATCTAAGCATCTATAAATATTATTTTCCCTTTGATAATACATTTCAAGCAATCACCCTGTTATTATCGTCTAACCTTTATTAATATTTTGCTGCATGCTTTGGAAAGAAGGGCAGGCTGCTGTTCTCTTTTGTTGTAAATTCAATCTTTATACAGATAACTTTGCAGTAGTTTGCTAAATAGTATTCTTTATTTTCCAGTTCTCAGCTTAATCTATTTCACCTAATCCTATGTGATGTCACACAGATGTGTTCTTTGTAGCCCTTGCTCTTTAGTACTTCATATCTTTCTTTGTCTTTTTCCTTTTATTACAAAAAATATACACAGAATTTGTGTATGTCTTGAGCATGAGTTAGCAGAAATTATGCTATAAAAAATTCTTCTTTCTAATTTTTACATGGGGGTATAAATTCATTTCAATAAGTTTAGAACAGTTAAATTTTTTTGCCACCAAAACCTAGATGAGCATACTTGGTGTCACATAATCCAACTAGTGAGATGGCTGAGAAGCACCTCAGAAATGTTCAAATTCCTTAGTGATCAGAGAAATACACTTCAAAACAACCCTGAGATTCTACCTTACACCAATCAGAATGGCTTAGATCAAAACCTCAGGTAGCAACACATGTTGGCGAGGATTAACTATTTCTTAAAAATTGTAGGACTTATATTTGCTTGTGTCTCATGAACAAGTATCCCCCATGTTTTGAAAACTTGCACAAAAATGAAGACTAAAACTGATTTCAGAAAAGGAGAGTGTCTCTAGAGTGTCTCTGAGGCCATTATACAAAGGATAAAACCCATTATTCTGTTTTCACATTAATTATATAAATTCATATACCACATGTAATTTAAGTTATTTACAATTTCATTTTTCTTGATTAAATAGTATTTTTAAAGCCTAAGAAATATATTCAAAGTATTTTAATGAAATAAAATATTAAATTAATTATTTATAACCCTGATATATTCAAATTTGGTATATATTGTGAGCCTTTGGATTTTTGTCCCCATGTACTTCTGAAGGCCATGTGCATAAACTATTTTTTTTTCTTTTTTTTTCAATTATTTTATTTATTTACATTCCAAATGTTGCTCTCCTTTCAATTCTTCTCCCAGAGTTCTTCTCCCTATCTCCCTTCACTTTGCCTCTGAGAGGGTGCTCCCCCACCCTCCATACGCCAACCCCCTCCCACCCACTCCCCCAAGTCACCTACCCACCCCCATCTCAATCCTCTCCCTACATCTCTCTTTCCTGGCACATCAACTACAGAATTAGGCAACTCCTCTCCCACTGAGGCCAAGCAAGGCAGTCTTCTACACATGTCCCTTGGGTAGAGACAAGCCTTTGAATGCTCTCTGGTTGATGGCTTAGTCTCTGGGAACTCCCAGGGTGTTAGGTTAGTTGACACTGTTGGTTTTCTTATGGGGTTACCATCTCCTTCAGCTCCTTCTATCCTTCCCCTAACTCTTTCAGACCTCAGTCCAATAGCTGGCTGTAAGTATCTGCATCTGTCTCAGTCAGCTGCTGTTAGAGCCTCTCAGAGGACAACGTATCTGCAAGCCCAACATGGCATTAGTAGTGTCAGGGTTTGGTAGTGCCCATAGGATAGATCCCAAGTTAGGTTGATTACTGGACGGCTTTTCCTTCAGTCTCTGCTCCGTTTTTGTCTCTGCATTTCTTTTACACAGAAATAATTCTGGGTCAAAAATTTTGAAGGTATGTTGGTGACGTCATCCTTCCACTGAGGGCCCTTTCTATCTTTGGATATGATCTCTTCAGGTTACATCTCCCCACAGTTAGGCATTTTGTGTAAGATTATCCATATTGAGTTCTAGGAACTTCTCAAATCCTAGATCTCTTGGACATTCTAGAGGTATCCCCTTACCCCAGGCCCTTCCAGCTGCATATTTCCATTCATTTCCCTGGTCCTCTAAGCTTCTCTTCTGACTCCCCCCACGCCTGATCCTGTCCTCTTTTC
This sequence comes from Rhynchomys soricoides, assembly GCA_019843965.1. Lineage (NCBI taxonomy): Eukaryota > Metazoa > Chordata > Mammalia > Rodentia > Muridae > Rhynchomys > Rhynchomys soricoides. Next base: position 2,668,116 of record JADRCH010000271.1, on the reverse strand, counting down.
CCTCCCCCTCTTCTCTCCCACACAGGTACCGCTTTCTCTGTGCCTGCTGTGATTATTTTTCCCTCTACTAAGTATGGTTGAAACATCCTCACTTAGGCCTTCCTCCTTGTTACAGTTGGTGGATTTTATCATGAAAATTCTGGATTTTTTGGCTAGTATCCACTTATCAGTAAGTACATACCATTCATTTTCTTTTCAGTCTGAGTTACCTCAAACTGCATGATATTGGTACAGAAACAGACAGGTTAATCATTAGAATAGAATTGAAGAGCCAGAAATAAACCCACATACCTATGGACACTGATTTTGACAAAGAAGCCAAAACCATGTAGTAGAAAAAAAAAAAAAAAAAGAACAAGAAAACATCTTCCACAACTGATGCTGGTTTAATTGGCATTCTGAATGTAGAAGAATGCAAATTGATCCATGTTTATCATCTTGTACAAAGCTGAAGTCCAAGTGGATCAAGGACCTCAACATAAAACCAGATAACACTGAATTAAATAAAAGAGTAAGTGGGAAATAGCCTCGAACACATTGACATTTGGGAAAATTTCTTGAACAAAACACCAGTGGCTCTAAGATCAACAATTGACAAATGGAACCTCAAGAAACTGAAAAGCATCTGTAAAGCAAAGGATACAGTTATCAGGACAAAACAGCAACCTACAGATTGAAAAAAAAAAAAAAGATCTTCACTAACTCTACATCTGATAGAGGCCTAATATCTAAAAGAAGACTCCAAAAACCCAAATAATACGATTAACAAATGGGTTATAGGCCTAAACAGAGAATTCGCTACAGAGGAATCTTGAACAGACAAGAAGCACTTATATAAATGTCTAACATCCCTAGTCATTACGGAAATGCAAATAAAAATAACCCTAAGTGTCCACCTTACACCGATCAGAATGGCTAAGTTTAAAAACTCAACTGATAACCCATGCTGGTGAGGATGTGGAAAAAGAAGAACACTCCTCCTTGCTACTAGGATTACAAACTGATACAACCGCTCTGGAAATAATCTGTTAGTTCCTCAGCATATTGTAAGTAGTTCTACCTGAAGACCTAGCTGTACTGCTCTTGGGTATATACCCAAAAGATACTGCACTATACCACAAGGACACTTTGTTCATAGTAGTCTTACTCATAATAACCAGAAGCTGGAAACAACTTATATGTCCCTCAACCAAGGAATGAATACAGAAAATGTGATTCATTTACACAACGGTAAATTAGTCAGCTGTTAAAAACAAGGACATCGTGAATTTTGCAGGCATTGTGTGAATAAAGTATATGATGTTAGCTACAACATTGTTTCAAATTTCTTCAACAGATAAGATCTTTTTGACATGAAGTCTTTTTGTTACAATGCCTATCAGTCAAAGGTTAAGCTACATCTGTTTTAAGTGGTATTCTGGTCTATAAAGTATATGTTACATTCAGGCTATTGTGAATTTTTTAATTAAAAATTATCCTCAAATTTTATGATATCCCTGGGGTAATATAAAACAAGCCTTTGTAATCACCAAGACAGACATCTTACCATATGGTTTTAGACGGTAATTTGCCTTTGCAGGAGTTTGCCTCTAAGTATATGTTTGTCAAATATGCTGAAATGACACTGAATATTCCTGGGTTTAGAGAAAGTATAACGAAGCTAATAAAACACTTTTAATATATTTTATATTTTATTTTAAATAACCCTGAATCACAATTAATGGAATGCTCTAGAGGGCGTTTTAAGTGCAGGTGTACCTCAGTTGAAAATGCATTACAACTTTATTTTCTTCCCAGAAAATAGACTCTAGATCCATTTCAATCCTTATAAATTATAAACGGCCATCTCCCTGGCTGAGGTTTTAACTGCACTGGGGCAGAGTTCTTGGCTTGTCAGGTATTAATAATAGCTCTGCCGGTCTGCCCTTCAGCTGAGACATCAAACTGAGGTCTCATTGTATTGCTTCTGGTAGCTGCTGAGGGGAATTAAAAAAAAAAAATCTCACCATGTTTTTCTTCAAAGAAATAGGACAACCTCAGAGTCTTGTCCTTCATTTTCAAAAGATGTTCATGGGAGGCTGAGGTAAGTTCATACTTCATAGCTGAAGATTCCAATTTGTCTTTTATAGGCAGTGGAATCCCTAGGGGGATTTGAAAATTTGACTTCAGAACATTAGTAAATGATAAAACCTGCTGTAATCTCATTAAATTCTGCTTCGTGACTCTATCAGGAAAACAAGCATATCTATGATACAAAGAAAAGTAACTTCTGCCAAACTTAAGTTTTAATTATCCACAAAAGTTGCCCGTTTCAAGAGGTTGTTAACTAGGTAAAATTAGTCATGGGATTGTAGACATTCCCATTAAAGAGAAAATGGGTGTATGTTTAATATTCCATGAGAACTCAGAAACTTTAAAAAGCAGGCAGAAGGCTTTGAGACAAGCAAGTATGGCTTTCTTTTGTTCAAATTCAAGCTTATTATTTATATACTACTCAAATCATGCCTTTTATTCTTTCTAAAGTTATATATTTAAAAAAATAATTCCAATATAAATGCCAATGCAGTACACATACCTTAAATAAATTTATTGTATGATATTTTCACCTTTTTTTAAATTTTACTATAGTCTCATTCATATTTATAACATATATAATATATATATATATATCACTATTATAAGCAGAATGTAAATGATTACCATGGGCTACAGGACTGGAAAAGTGCATTAAATAGGGGGGTTTCAGCCAAAGGACACAAAAATTTAGGAAGAATTAGTTAAAAAAAATGACTGTCTAGTACAATGATTAAAATTATGTGTTATATTCTTGAAAATATTTACTAAAAGATTTTTACTATAATTATCTACTCTCCTTTGCTGAAGAGTGTACTGTACTGAGCTAGAGTTTTCAACTTGCCAAGTATTTATAGTGGCTCTGCCTGTTTGCTCTTCAGCTGAGACATCAGTTTGATGTCTCATTCTATTGCCTCTTGTTGTGAAGTTATGTATGTGTGCACATTACAAAAGAAAAGTACGTGCAGTAATTGGTATGATAATTGTCTTTTTCTAGTATTCGAAAAAGTAAGTATAAATCAACACACGTTGTGGATCATAACCCAATACTATAAAAAAATTGTCAATGTAAAAAGTGGAGCAATTTTCAAAATTGGAATAAAGAAGCAATGACTTGAATAGCTTTAAAACATGCTTACTTTGATTAAATGAAGAAAAATCACCCTTTTCAAGAATATAAATTTATTTCAATTTCTTAAATTGACTACTATAAGTGAAAAACTGGATGTTCTCAATCAGTTTTACAAAATGAAACAGAAAAATTAAAGTGATTAACTAGTAAATACCACTAGAGTAGATTCTGTTCATTCCCTTCTATTCTCCCAGGCACCAAACATCACACCTGCTATGTGAAATGCATACTGGGAGGCTGTTAAATGTACTCAAACATGAATGAAAGCGATTTAGATCTTATATTTTTAAAGAATACTTCTTCAAATAAAACTCTAAAGACAGATTCATAAAATCAAAGAATGACGGATTTCTTCAAATACTTGTTAGCCAAGGGAAGGCACTATACCATCCTTTTGCTATCTCAGGAGAAAGCTCTACAGCTACCTCAGCAGTTCTAGACCACTTCCTTTGGGCATCTACAATAAGAATTAGATCAATTTTGACTCATTTGGATCAAATAATATGCCACCTTTTGTTTTTCCTCCTAGTAAAAATAAGAAATACTAGATATCATTTTCAAGTTTATACAACAGCACATTTCAGTGACTGCTGAATAAAAAAAAAAATGGGATTTTTTTTGTACTACTTTCTCTATTGTGATTTTTCAGAGAGGACAACCAGTCTAAATTCATGATTTCTGACTGCCTGGTTAAATTCTATTGTGCTACTCCTGTGCAGTAACAAAAAAGCTTGATTTGATTTGCACGAACAGGTTTATTAGAATTGTACAAAGTTAGGATATTCTGCATGGAAGCAAAGAGATATAAGGAGCTGTCTCTAGATTTTTCTGGAAAGGTGCAATTCTTGATTTGGAATTAGTGAAGTGGACTGAATTATTCCAGCCCATGACATTTAAACCAGATAATCAAATTACAATTGTATGGTATCTGAATTTTAAAAATCAAACTAGTGATGCTAAGGTTTTTTAAAAAAGTATTTTCAAACCTTTTAATGATTTTTCTCCAGGAGATGAAGTGGGAAAAATATGAGAGCCTTCTATGTGACATTGAACCTCAGCATTCAGAGTTCTAGGGGTAACTTCAACAGACAAGTAGCTATTTCCACAATTCTTTTTAAAATTCTTGGTGTAGCAATCAAGATGTGAGACTGAATAGAATCCTGTAAGAGAATAAAGCTATAAGAAGGTGGGGAGCTTTCTGTGCAAACTCATTTTAAGGACACATACTATGGCAAAATTATTGTACTGTAAATATTTCATGCTGAGTTAGGTTTTTCCAATATATGATCTCCTATGTGGAAATAAATTAGGAATTTTTAAAAGCTGCATGAATATTTTCAAGCTACTAATAAAAAAATGTATTAATGGAACCTAAAGTGTCTGAACAATGAATAATTTCTACAAAAAAGTATTGAATTTAGACAGAGCATATAAAAAAGTCAAGAAAAAGTAGTCAGTCAATAATCAGGTGAAACATAACAGGTATCAAATATGTTTATTAATGGTAACATAAAAACAGTCCCTCCATAGCCAAATGTATTAGTAAACTGATGAAACTCCCTCATCCCAGATCTAGGAAATATCATGGAATTGCTGCTTGACCCATGTTATAAATAAATGCAATAATATAAATATAACATGAATAATAAGAAAAAATCTTAAGTTAAATACAATTATAAAAGTCATGAAAGCATCATGCTATTTAATAAGATAATAAGGATAATTTTTCAGATGGCCATTGTTTTAAGGGATGACACAATATTTTTTGTTTGTTTTTCCCATTTAATGCAAAATGCCATAGGAATCATGGATGAAGTACAAATAATATACTACATTTCAATACATGCATAACTTATGCAATTTATTTTAAAATCAAATGAAGATTTTTATTATTTTTACTTTTTTGTTATAGTCCAGTTGTTACCCTCCTCCTGGTCTGCCCTCCCACAATTCCTTATCCCATTGCTCCTCTCCCCTGTCCAAGAGGATCCCCCCCCCAAAGCAAGCTATCCCCACCCCCTAGGACCTCAAATCTCTCAAAAGTTAGCCAGATCTTCTCTCTCAGAGACCAGACTAGGCAGTTCTCTGCTGTATGTGTGTCGGGGGCTTCTTACCAGCTAGTGTATGCTGACTGGATAGTGGCTCAGTGTCTAAGAAATCTCATCCCAGAGATCCAAGGATGATTCAACATATGAAAATCTGTGAATGTAAATTACCATATAAACAAACTTAAAGCAAACCATAACATTAGCTCATTAGATGCTGAAAACCTTTGACAAAAATCAAACTTCAGTTCCTAATAAAAGTCTTTGAGAGATCAAAGATACAAGAGACATAATTAAACCTAGTAAGGACAAAATATGGTAAAACTATAGCCAATATCAAATTAAATGGAGAGGAATTCAAAGCAAGTCTATTAAAACCAAGAACATGGCAGGTTCTCCTCTTTCTCAACATATATTCAATATAGTATTTGAAATTCCATGGCAGCAACCAGACAACTGAAAGAGATCAGAGAATATGAATTAGAAAGAAATAAGTCAAAGTATTTCTATTCACATATGATATGATAATATATATATAAGTAACCTCAAATTTTCTACCAGAAACTTCTACAGCTGATAAACACCTTCAGCAAAGTGTGTGAATAGATTACTTTCCTATATACAAAAGATAAATGAACTGAGACACAGAAAAGGAATCAGAGGAAAAACACACTTTACAATAGGCACAAATAATATAAAATATCTTGGAGAAACTTTAACCAAACAAATTAAAGAACTATAAGACAAGAACTTCAAGTCTTTGGAGAAAACAGTTGAAGAAGAAAGCAGAAGATGAAAACATCTCCCATGCTCATGGATCAATAAAATTAACATAGTAAAAAATGACCATCTTATCAAAAGCTATCTGTAGATTCTGTGCAATCCCCATCCAAATTCTAACATAAGTTTTTACATATCTTGAAAGATCAATACTCAAATTCATATGAAAAAAACAAATCAACAAACAAACAAACAAAAAACCCCATGATAGTTAAAACAATCCTATACAACAAAAGATTATTTTCAAATATCACTATCCACTATTTGAAGAGAGCTATAGGAATATCAACCACATGGTAGTGGCATAAAAACAAGCAGGTTGAAAATTAGATTGTTTAAAAAATCCAAATACCTATGGACATCTGATTTTTATAAAGAAGCCAAAATTATACAATTAAATGAAGAAAGCATCTTCAATTATTGATGCTATCTAACTGGATGTTATCAAGTAGAAATGTGGTTAGATTTATATTGTAAACTGTGTCCTGACTTTCAAGAGGTGGGGTGGATGAATTTTAGTTGTACAATGGGATTTGAATGTTTAGGGGGTGGTTATAAGTTCTTATGATCTTGGACTTGTAGGAAACAAAATAAGGGAGATGACATTCAGGGGTTTCAAAAGACCAAAGATGAATGTATCAATGTCATAAGAAAAAAAAAGGGGGTAACTGTCTAGATATCCTATTGTCTGTGTCATTTCTATCATTTTAAGAACTACTTTCCAGCACTTGGTTCATACTCATGTAATATTTGTTGTTTATCAAGTCTCTGTAAATAGTTATAGCCTCACATATAAGTTTAAGTTATTTAAATATTTTTTAAAAAATTGTTTTAGTTCTTTGCAAATTATGATAAGTATATGCAGACCTCTCAACTCACAAGGATAGGATAGCTCAATACTTTTCTCCAAAGTTGCCAAATACAACTTTGTACTTTGTACAACCAAAGTACTGGAGTTTGTGACTATCTTATCTCATAGTTTTTCATATTTGTGGTAATTGCACATAGGTTATTGATGTAAGAGAAAGCAACTATTATTGGACTAAAAGGAGAATTGAAGAGAGAATATCTTCTATATTGTATGAGTATATCACTATTAAAAAACCTATGTCCTAATGGAAGTGGAAGAATAGAAAATTCACTGGAGGATTTGCCAAGGGACATGAAGGAGGACATACATTAATGCTGAGCAGACGTAACTATCTACATGGTAGAACTCAGATTAGAATAAATTAGGTATTATGTTATGATCTAGTCTGTTAAAGAGCCTAGCTATATGGTCTGGGTATTTTAAATATATTTGAATCTCAAAGTTGTTAATTTAGGGAATTAATGCATGTGTGGGAAAGTTCAAAGTAGCATAGAAGAATGCAAATAGATCCTTATCTATTACTCTACACAAATTTCATGTCCAAGTGAATCGAAGAACTTAACATAAAACCATATACACTCAACTTGATAGCAGAGGGTGTGGTAGCCTTGAATACTTTGGCAGAGGAGACAACTTTCTGAGAAGAACATAAATTACATAGGCACTAAATCAACAATCAGTAAGTGGGATCTTATGAAACTAAAAATCTGTAAGGTAAAAGACATCATCAATAGGACCAAAAAGCAACCCACAAAACTGGAGAAGATTTTCAATAACTCCACATATAGTACAGGGCTAATTTCTAAAATATATAAAAGTGAAATAATTAATTAACTACCCAAGTAATTGGATCAAAAATAGGATACAGATTTATAAAGACTATTTTCCACAGATGAATCTCTAAGGGCAAAGAAGCTTTTAAAGGAATGTTCAACATCCTTAAGTAGCAGAAATATTAAAAACAAAATAACTCTGAGACTCCATCTTAAACCTGTCAGAATGGCTAAGGTCAAAAACACAAGTGAGTACTCATGCTGGCAAGGATGTGGAGATGTGGAGCAAGGTAAACACTCTTCCTTTGCTGGTGAGTTTGCAAACTTGTATAGCCAACCAAACAAGCAAACCAATATGGTGATTTCTCAGAAAATTGGGATCAAACTACCTCAGGGCTCAGCTATACAACTCCACAGCTTACACCCAAAGGATACTCCACCCTACCACTTGCTCAACAATTTTGTAGCAACTTTATTCATAATAACCAGGAACTGGACACAACCTAGATATCTATAATTTAAAGAATGGATAAAGAAAAAGGTGGTATGTTTTCACAATGGAGTACTACTCAGCTGTTAAAAAAATAACATCAGAAAATTTGCAGACAAATAGATGAAACAAGAAAAGATCATCATAAGTGAGATAACACAGACCATGAAGGACAACCACTGTTTGTACTCACTTATATGTGATATTACCAGTAAAGTAAAGGATAATCATGCTGCAATCCACAGACCCAGAGAGGCTAAGTTAACAAGGATGTCTCAAGGGGAACACATTAATCTCCCTAGGAAGGAGAAATAGAGGAGTGTTGAGTAGAGTAGTGTAGAGTAGAGTAGAGTAGAGTAGAGTAGAGTAGAGTAGAGTAGAATAGAATAGAAAGGGATAGGATAAGAGGGGAGGGGAGGGGAGGGGAGAGAATAGAATAGAATAGAATAGAATAGAATAGAATAGAATAGAATAGAATAGAAAGAATAGAATAGAATAGAAATCACTGGGGCAGGTAGGGGAAGGAAGAGGAAGGATCAGGTTAGAAGAGGATGAAGGAGAATAAATTAGAGGGCATCTCAGGGACAAACTAGAAACTTGGTGCAATGGGTACTCTCTACAATCTATGAACATGACCTCAGATTTGGCCTGCAATTTGTCCTGCCTACAAGATATTCTGTGGTAAAGGTGGTGAAGAAATTGTGAGAGTGGCTAACCAATGGCTGGTCTAAGTTGAGATCTATGCCACTAAAGGGAGCCCACACTTGACACTTCCTGGAGTGCCAGGAACCAGAGGCTGGATAGCTCAGCAACCTAGAATAGAACCAAACATCAAAAAGTCAATAAAATAATTCCTAATGATATTCTGCCTTGTTTGTAGAAGGAGTCCAGCATAATTGTCGTCAGAGAGGTTTCATCTAGCAACTGATGTAAACAGATGCAGAAACCCACAGACAAGCATTAGGTGGAGCTCAGAATATGTTGCAGAAGATGGAGAGAAAGAGCAAAGGGATAAAGGACACCATAAGCAAAGCCACAGAACTAACCTGTGCTCATAAAGGATCAAAGAGACTGAGCTGACAATCAGGGTGTCTTCATAGATCTGACATGGGCTGTCTGAATATAGATTATAATTGGGTAGATTAATCTTGTTGGACTCTGAACAGTGGGAGTGGGAGCTGTCTCTGACTCTTTTGCCTGCTTTTGGGGCCTTTCTCCTCCTACACTGGACTGCCTCATCCAGTCTTAATACAAGGGGATGTGCCTAGTCTTATTGCAATTTGTTATGTCCTGTTTGGTTGATATCTCCCTGGGAGGCCTGCTCTTTTCTGAATGGAAAGGAAGAGAAAGGAATGAGATGCAGGGAGAAGAAACAGCATGAAAGGAGGAAGGAGATATATATGAGAAAAGAATAAATTTAAAAAAAAATTAAATAAAACAGAAAGCTTATGAGGCATTAGGATTTATACAGTGATATTGTGATAAGAATTGTTGGGGAAGGGAGAGATTGTTTTTCGGTGCTGTAACTATTGGCAATGTAGACACATACCTGTTAACAAACTTTTAATTATAATTCTATAAATAATTTCGATGAAACTCATTCACATACATGCATATACATACACATACACAGAGAGAGAGAGAGAGAGAGAGAGAGAGAGAGAGAGAAAGAGAGAGAAATGCATATATATAAATAAATAATATTGAATTAGAAGGGAAAATAGTTGGGGAGAAGTAAACAAAAGAATGGGAGGTAAGAGAGGATAATGAGATGAAGATGCTTGAAATATACTACATATATGTATAAAGGTGTCATGGATATATAATTATACTTTGTATAATTCATACATGCTAATTGAAAAATAAATAAACCAAAGTGTTTGTGGAGAACTAGGTATCATTATGGAACTTTACTCAAGCTCAGCCTGTAATCCTAACATCGCGCATCTACTAATGGCACAGCATACAGTGAAGGAACACAGTGGTAAGTGGAATGTTGGAAGGAGTAAAGACTTGTTCTACAGGTTTGTCTCATGGTAGATTTTACAAAAAAAAAAAAAAATGCACTCCATGTCACCTTTCCATTATCCTTCTTCCTTTGATCAATTTTCTCTTTTCTTATTATTAATAAAGCTTTATTCCCCAAGAGGAGGTAAGGGAAACAGTTTAATATCTATACCTAGCAATATAATAAGATGGGGTAAGATTTGTATGCACTATCTAGCTTTGGAAATACTCATTTACTTGAATCTTTTTTCTTCACTTGTAAAGTGTCAGTAATTATACCTGTTCAGAGATACTACAGGAAGCAGTTACATACTTTATATAAAACTGTTTTATAAACATAAGTTGCTCCTTCGCTGAAGAGGGTGATATGAGAAGCAGCTACTTCTAACATGATTATAAGAAGAATAAACAATACACACACACATGCAAACAAACAAACAAAAAAATTCTTAAACATTTTAAAAAGTAGAATACTTTTTTTTCCCTTACTTCTTGATCTTATTCAAAATGAATGAAAGTTATAAGATAGTCAGTGGAGACAGTAGGATTTGGTCAAAGCATGGGAAGCCTAAGCTAGATAAAAAGGGACATAGGAGACAGAGTGTCCCTTAAACTATCACTGCAGGGATGACATTTCAATACATAGAAATGTTATCTCTTCGATTCTGTAAGTGTTCTGAATCCCTGACATATCAATAAACACATATACAGTTATTTATTTTAGATAATTTGAGTGATTTTAGAGTATCCTCTGTCTTTCTCTGTAGTCATGTTTCATAATGATTGTACTAAAAATGTTCCTTGCGCATTGGTTTTCAAATTTCATACTTGATTTCTATATGCATATTTGAGAATAAAAATGTTCATACCAACAGCCATTATATATAAACATTTAAGAAATTTTTAAAAAGAAAAATTATAGAGTTTACTTATCAATGATGATAGATTTCTCAATGAACTCTTTTACTTCAAAGAAAATACCACTCCTGGGAATATACCCAAAAGATGCTCCAACATATAACAAAAACATGTGCTCCACTATGTTCATAGCAACCTTATTTATAATAGTCAGAATCTTGAAATAACCAAATGTCCCTCAACAGAACAATGGATAGAGAAAATGTGATACATTTACACAATGGAATACTACTAAGCCATTAAAAATGATGACTTCACAAGCTTTGTAGGCAAATGGACAAATCTAGAAAATATCATCCTGAATGAAATAAACTATACCCAAAGGGACATACATGGCGTGTACTTACTGATAAGTGGATATTAGCCAAACAGCTCAGAATACTCATGATACAACTCACAGACCATATAAAGCTTAACAAGAAGGAAGGCAAAAGTGTGGATGCATCAAACTCACTTATAAGGGGGAATAAAAATAACCATGGGAGGCAGAGGGTGGGAGGGACATGGGTGGATGAGGGAAGGGGGAGGATAAAAAGGGAGAGCAGGACCAGGTATGGGAAGGCACTAGAGAGAAGGTCAGAGGGCCAGGAGAATGAATAGAAATAAGTAGCAGTGAGTGTGGGGAACTTGGGAAAACACTAGGAAGTCCCAGATGACAGGGATATGAGAGGCTCCCAGAACCCTATGGGAATGACATTAGCTAAAATACCCAACAGCAGGGAAATAGACCCTGAAGAGGCTACCTCCAGAAGATCGACATAACTTCAAGTGGAGAAATGGGACCACCCATCCATCTAAAAATATTTAACCCAGAATTGTCCATGTCTAAAGGAAATGCAGGAACAACAGGAACAACAATGGAGGAAAAGCTATCTAGAGACTGAGAATCCCACTGTATGCTCCATTCCATCCACAGACACCAAACCATATTGCTGATGCCAAGATGTGCTTGCAGATGGGAGCCAGGTATGACTGTCTTCTGAAAGTCTCTACCAGCACCTGACTAACACAGATACTGATACAGCCATCCATTGAAATGATCCTGAGGACTCAAATGGAAGAGTTAGGGCAAGGGCTGAAGGAGCTAAAGAGGATTGCAACCCCATAGGAAGAACAACTGTATCAATTAACCAGACCTCTCAGAGCTCCCAGGGACTAAACCACCAACCAAAGAGAATACATGAGCTGGTCCATGGCTCTAGCTACATATGTAGCAGAGAATGCTTCATCTTGCATCAGTGGGAAGGGAGGCACTTGATCCTGTGGAGGATTGATGCCCCAGAGAAGGGGATGCTTGAGGGGTGTGGCTGGAGTTGGTAGGTGGATGAAGAAGCACCCACTTCGGGGCAAAGTGGAGGGGGATGGGGTGGTAGGTTAATGGAGGGAAAACTGTGAAGGGGCTAACATTTGAAATGTAAACAAGCAAATGATTAATAAATGACAGAGAGAGAGAGAGAGAGAGAGAGAGAGAGAGAGAGAGAGAAGAGAAGAAGAAGAAGAAGAAGAAGAAGAAGAAGAAGAAGAAGAAGAAGAAGAAGAAGAAGAAGAAACAGAAATTTTCACCATTCCTAGGTAGTTAAAGTTGTTCCCAGAGGCTGTAGCCTTAAATGAAAATCTAATTACCACTTTTGGTATATCCAACTATGAATTGCTAGTCAGGGAGCCTCCAAAATCTCCCAAAATATAGGCTAATGCCATTGCCTTTTAATATTGCACTAGAAATACATGGTAAGAATCTCTCACTGAATTCACAACATACTTTAGATAAAGGACAGAGCAAAACTGGAAGTTTCATGCCTGTTTTCTTACTTTTGTAGTGGTGAACATTCTCTAAAGAGGCTATTGTTAAAAATAGACTATCAGCCATTCTACCCACCATTTGACCCTTGATGCTACAATATCAAATTCCCAGGCAAAATATGCCCATTGCTATAATGATACTGAATCTGCATGGACAGGTAATGAATCATATTCTGATTAGATGTGAGTACCTTTCTATTGTAAGGAATTATAGTATTGTAAATTTGCTCAAAATATTATGGCTAAGGAATTTTCATGACCTACTGTGAAATGTTTTATTGATTATTTGCCTAACAGATTGTTGTCATGTTGCTTTCTAAATATTTTTATTTGTATAATTAAAAGAGAACAGCATAGTTAATGCTGCTCTAAGCCTGGGCCATTGAAGATTCTTTTTGTAAGTAGAGCTTAGTTAATACAGATACTCATGATTAATCAAATCTCTAAGAGTAAGTGACTACTGAGTATTCAGCCTTAAAAAACAATTTAAATCATTCCTCTAAAGTCAGAAACATCTAGGAAGACAGGGATGAAAGAATATAATAAAACAGAGGATGGAGAGAAGCTCTGTGAATATCTACCTTCTGGATATGACATAACCATTTCAACCATTAACACACAGCAGCTGTGGCTAGTGTCATGACACCTGCACATACACCGACACACGCAGACACACACACACACACAGACACACACACACACAGACACACACACACACACACCTGAGCATTGGTATATGTTGCAGGAAACATTAAAAAAGAATTTGGCACATTCCCGTGCTTGATACAGCTACTCTCTGCACACCAAATCCATTGCCTCCAAGGCTAGCCCATGCAGTGACCGATCGCAGTTTTCTCAGCTCTAGTATACTTGTCTCTGGAGCCACTAGTTCCTTCTCAGCCATAACTCTCCTGTGGACCCACCTCCCAGTAACCCAGTAAAACAAAACTCTAGAAGCTCATAATTAATCAGTCAGATTTATATACCAATAAATTCTCAATTCACAAGATGCCCATACAATAAATTCAGGGCCAATTGATAATGATACAAGTTGCCCACCTAGATTAGACATGCTATCCCAATTATTTTATCCCTATATGAACTCAGATCTACCTGAGGCTATTTAAAACCACTCTGGTTCTGAATCATCCTGTCCATTGCCTCCATCTTCCTTCCTCCTCTCTATCTGTCCCTCTGTCTCTGTCTCTCGAACTCTTCACTCTGCCTCCCTTTTCCCTGTCTGATCACAGGCCTCTTGCTGCACTAATATTTAAATTAATTGGACAGGGAAAATCCTGCCACAGGTGTACACATTCAACGTTTCATTTTCAGAAAGGAAAGACTGAATGTTCTTTTAAGGTTTTACTTCTATGTTCTCCAAAATAGAGCACTATTGAAATCAGAGAGTAGTCAAAAGAAGATAATTTAACTTCTAATTAACACTAGAGGATGGCATAACTGTCACATGCTAATTAATTCTCCATTGGGCCTAATGTACTTTGTCTTTTAAACAAGCATGTTAATGTAAGATAATATGTTTGTAACTTGAATTGGAAAGCTATTGAAATATGTCTGTCAAAAATTAGGGATTTCGCTCTTACTCCTCTTCTCTCCCTTGCATCTCTTATCCCTTACCTCTCCCCATTCCCTTCCCCCATCCTCCACGTGGTCATGGCCGGCCTCTCCACTTCTCTACTCTCTACTCTTTTACTCCTCTCTTCCTCTTTCTGCCTTTCTCTGCCTCTAATACCTTCTTAACTGCTCTCCCCATGCCCTAAATAAACTCTATTTAAAACAAAATTAGGAATTTATAAAAGTGGACATATTTGAACTACAGAAAAGCACTGAAAAGAATTTATACACAGATGTGCATAGAAATACTTCTGTTTTTATTAATATAAAAGTATTATAAGATGAATAAAAAAGAAGTAAGCAAGAAATTCAACTTATGTGCCTTTCTTGTAAAGCCTTAATTTTAAAACCACAGAGAAAATCTGACATAAAAAGGACAATGTGACTCCCACTTCTGATTGGTTGTTTGGAGGATATTTTCATCAAATCCTCTGAGAAATGTATCTCCTAGAGGTGTTTTAGAAGCACCTTCTACGTTGATAGTGATAAAACCAATATGTCTGGTTGCTACAAGAATGTTATTTCCCCCTGGGGATGGACAGGGTATTTGCCTACAGATAAATTGGGGTTTGGGAGGTAGCCAGAGATTGAGTAGTTCTGTTATGTGCTTCTTCCAGATTGTTCAGTATTTTATTATTGTGGTCCAATGTCTGGCAAGTTTGCTGTTACTTCCATCAATGCTTCCTCTATGTTCTGAGGGCAGTGAGGTTCCCCTGTTTAAGTTTCTCCAAACCACAAATAAAAACTAGCAAACGGATTTTAAAACCTCTGTGGTCAAACCTTTTACAAATGCTTCCACTATCAGTCTGTCTTTAGATATAATTTGTCTTGTTATTTATTTACGGCATTCATGCATTATTCTTCTTTGTCTCCAACATTTTTAAATTACCTAAATATTTTAGTATCATTAAAGCTGGCTGGAGAGCTTACCAAAATGAAAATATAAATATTCTTGAAAACATTCTTCTTACACAAAACCCTTCCTTAGGTGATAAGGTTGAAATATGAAAATATAACAATTATAATGTTTCACTTGCAAAAAAAATTGTCTCCTCAGCAAATATTAGCAGTGCATATGGTTTAAGAAGAAGAAATAACACAAACACAAACAACTCAGAAATAATAACATGCACCCAATAATGTGTATCACATATAGGACAGTGGTTGTTTGGCTTTATATTAACAAGTTTCCTTTTCTTGAAAACTGGAAATTTCATTAAGAAACGTCAAATCAATGCTTCAAAAATGATAGTACATTGTGTTTTGAATAACATATTTGACATGCAAACTGAGTCAAAATGAGTTTTTGTTGATTATATTTATTTTTAAATGTCAAACTGTATAATAAAAAGTAGTTACCTAGAAGTTTTAACGATAGACTTTTGATGACCTAACTGCTATGTCACTGCCACTAGTATTTGATTCAGTTTCCCAATGTCCTCCAGTTTGGGCATATATTAAATAGATGTAATAATATTTGTAGCAATGTGGTTGTGAAAGTATCATAAATAATAAATGATAAGGCATGAATAAATTGTCAACTATATTGCTCAATTTATACAGATAATAAATTATAGATGTAACAATAATAAGCAAAAAATTTATTTCATTTAAGTATATCTGCATATATTTAATTCTAAGTTAGGTATGTCCTGAGGTAAACAGTATTGTTGCCAAATGTAACAATTTATTAAAACTTAGTATATAAGAAAATTTTCCTGAAATATATCTCAGATTCTGATAAACAACCATGAATAGCAATAAGAATTTATATAACCAATGTCTTAGTTGAGTACGATGTTTCACTCATGATCCTTATTTCATTCTGTCTTTGGGCATCTCTTCAAGAAAAGACATGTCCAGCAGCTAAGAACATAGATATCTATAACTACACTGTGCTGGTTTTACCCTTCATCCTCAACTTGCTGTGTAGTCTGAAGAGAAACATCTGGTAACTCTGTAAAAGCAGCATTGACTGAATAGTGTTTCTGAAGGTACAAAACCAAAGGAAGAAAGCAAATATGTAGAATATCATCTGCCACAAAATAAGACACTAATACATATTACCTATGAAATAAAAACTAGAGCCTTTGCAGTGGTACATACTAATAACCTAACTTCCCAGGAGGCTAAAGTGGAAAGACTGAAATTTATAATCCCAATTTAGACCTGAAGCAAACAAATAAGTAATTAAGTTATATAAATCCATAATTTTCTTAAACTTTGATATTCTATAGTCACATGACTTTTATTATGACCTTAACCTTTTCCACTTTTACATTTTTTTGAAATTATTTTCCATGTCATTCTCTCTTGCCATTATTTTCTTGAAGCTGAAATAGAATTATTAGGGACCATTTTCTTCTGTATTCCTCACACATGAATTACACTCTGGGGGCATGTATATACATGCAATCTCTTTAATTTTCTGACTTAGATGCAGTAAGAATAGTGTTTAAAACACAAGTTCTATGAACATCAAATTTAAATATACTAGATTGAGACAATAGAGCACTATTTCCTTCTGTCTGTGGCTTCTAATTAACTACTGTGGAGTTGAGGGAAAGAATGGTTAGCTGTAACTAGATGCATCAAAATATCCTTTTATACTTTTTATGTTCCATTGCTCTTCACTGTTATCCAACTTGATTTTGGCCATTTTCCTTTTCACATTTTAGCAAATTCTATCTGACTTGAGTTGGAATTTTGTATACACTGAGAATAGAGGCTACCTCAAACAAATCTAGAGACATGTGTGAATACAAGACAAAGGATTGTTGTTGGGGTAAATCATTCACATGTGGATAGTTTTCAACTCATAGAAATTTATCCTTGTAAGTTTCAGCATCGTAATACTATTAGTCTATTTTCAATGTCTGTTCATAACTTTGATCCAACCTCATGAGTCATTTTGTCATCAAAGTTAAACTTACTTGCATATCCTCAGTCACCCATTTCTCATTTTCTGTTCAAATACATTTTGATATATATCAAATTATATCACTCATTATGCCCAGCATAAAAGTGCTGATACAAACCCCTATCTACGTTTTCAAAAAACAAAACAGAAACAAACAAAAAATGGCCAAAGTTTCCAAAAATTCTGTCACAGAATACACAGCCATATATACATGCCTCTAATGGTAGTGGCAGTGTGCTATTTTTATATCCTGTGCCATCTTATCTACATAAACTATATAGAACTATTAACATATAAAATATTGAAAGTCCATGTTGATTTTGTATACATATTTCTAACATCTCCTGAGAATACTACAGATCTGATAGTAAAAGATGCTTTAGATCAATAAACCAATAATTTGATTCATAAGGAACAATGGAATAACAGTGGAGAAAAAATAGATAAACGATTTTCAAGATATTTTTATAAATAACAAGTTAGGCAAGGAGAGAGAAAATGCATTGCCATTCAGGAGGAAGCTACATGAGAAAGTTGCCAATAAAGATATATTTAAGACATCATTTGATTTGCCCTTCTAACCTTAATAACATAAGAACTGTGTATACAACAGTGAACATGGAAATATGGATAAAATGTATAGAGTCAATGGGGTCAACACATTGCAAAACTCACATATAAAAGACAGCATTAAATTTAGAGACAAATTAATATAGACAACGCTTCATTGACACTAGACTCAATAAAAGATTGTGGTACAGAGTTCAGTAAGAAAATCTGCACAGGTTTGAAATGGAATAGTATATCCTCAGCATCTTTCATTTGTCTTGTGTACCAGAATAAACACATCAATATTTCTAACACAAAGCAGGAGAAAAAATTCCCCAGGAAGAAACTCATTATTCCAGCAGGAAACATAACAAATATCCTCAGTGACAATCCATTCCTGACATAATCTTCCTATAGAAATGGGCATGTCTTTCACATTTGAAAAGATTCAACTTGAAAACAGGAAGAATATACAGAGGTAAAAAAAACTATAGGAAATATAAAACAGGTGGGGGAAAATAAGAAGCTTAACTCCATAGTATGTACCTCACAGGAAGCAAAGATATTCTACCCACAAACTAAATAAAAGTACTATATATTTAATAAATAGCTTGTAAATAAGAAATGGCCTTTCAAAGTTCAATACAGGGTCATTAAAATTCTATTCTATTAATGCAAGTACGAATGGCAGTGAGGATATTGAGAGATTCATAGAAATATCTATATCCAGTTTAAAATAATTTTAACATGTTAAATTTTAAAAGCAATTTTATAGGTTTAACCAAGAGAATCTAAAATCTACCTAAAAGAAAAACATCATTTAACTGTAGTTCTTACAGTTGAAAATGATCTCTTACAGTTGGATAGATGGACCAACAGTTTTGATCCATGGATGCTCTTCCAGGGGCATGGGTTCTGTTCTCTTTGTCCATGGCAGGCATTGGCAACACCAGTATTAGAGGGATTCAATACTTTCTTCTGTCTTACATAATATTCAGGCATACACCTGCTGTACAAATGTGCATATGTGAAGACAAAAATGGAATAAAGAATTTAAAAATATCTCTGATGAAAATTCACTACACTTGTTTCAAGACAGTATGGAAATTCCATAGTGATTATTCTTACACAATCAATTACCAGGCTGCCTGGATAAAACACTAATCTTCAACATTAACTGCTTAATAGTTCAACAAAAGCATTTTATTGGTCATATTGACATAGCATTTCTTGGGAGACAGAAACAAGAGAGTCCTGAAGTTTCTGGCCAGACAGTCTAGCTGAATCTGAAAGATCAGGTTTTAGTGAGAGACCATGATTTAAAAAAAAAAAAATAAGTGAGGAAAACTTTGAAGTCAATTTCTGGCCTCCACACATATGTTTGCATAAACATGAACAAATAACACACACACACACACACACACACACACACTAATACACATGTATGTGGAGAGAAATAGAAACAAAAAGACAGAGGGAGACACAGAGAGAAAAAAAGAGAACAGGTCTTGTATAAATTCAAGAAGAAACTTGAATTCAAGAATTAACTTGAATTCTCTACCCAGCTAAACTGTCCCATGTATGGAGTCAGTGCAAAGATATATGTGGGACTTGAACATCATCATTCTTTTTTGTTGTTTGAGTTTTTCCTTCGTTTTTTTTACAACCACATTCTTTTAAAGAAATTCCTAGAGGACATGGTTTCCCCAAAATAAGAATTTATGGAAAAAAAGATACTGGTAGACAATTATCACTAAGTCCATCAAAGGAGAGTGACAAAACGTAACTACAAAATTTATATACATCAGACCTAGAAAAATCTACTTTGAAAGATGAGTAGATCAGGGGTCTATGGAAAAGAGAAATTACAAAAAGGAATAGAGAGAAGGTGGGGGCGGGGGGGGAGGATGATGTGATCATGTATTCAGGGGACAGACAGGAATGAAGGCCTGAGGGCCAGCAGAATGAATGGAAAAATGCAACCTTGGAGGGGGGAGTTGGGAGGTGCAGGGACCCTCTAGAAAGTCCCAGAGACCTAGGAGTTGAGAGACTCAAGACTCAAACGGAGAGCCCTTAGATGAAATGCCCAACAGTGCAGAGAGGAGACTGGTTGAATCTACCTCCAGCAGAAAGACAGCATCAAGTGCAGGGATGGGGTTGCCATCTCACGGTCAAAAATTCTGACTCAGAATTGTTCCTGTCTAAAAGAACTGCAGGGACAAAAGTGGAGAAGAGACTGAGGGAAAGAAGGTCCAGTGACCGTCTCAAATTGCGATCCATTTCAAAGGGATGCTCCAAGGCCTGACAGTATTACTGATCCTATGGTGTGCTTACAGACAGGAGACTAGCATGGCTATCCTTTGAGAAGCCCAACAAGAAGCTGACTGAGACAGAAGAAGATACTTACACCCAACATTGGACTGAAGTTGGGTACCCCCATGCTTGAATTAGGAAAGGTTGGAAGAATATGAGGAGGGGAGTGACCCGATAGAAGACCAGCTGTCTCAACTAACCTGGACCCCTGAGATTTCTCAGACACTGAGCCACCAACTAGGCAGCTGGTTTGAGACCCCCAACACATATACAGCAGAGGGCTGCCTGGTCTGGCCTCAGTGGGAGAAGAAATACCTAACCCTCTAGAGACTTGAGGCCTCTGCAGGGAGTGGGGAAGGCTGGCAGGGGAATGAGGAAATATCCTCTTGGAGACAGGGAGCAGGAGGAAGGGGATAAGGAACTAGGGAAGGGCAGACTGGGAGGCAGGCAACCACAGGACTGTAAAAAAATAGAAGCAATAAAAATTTTTTTAAAAATGAAAAAAGGAATGGATATATTAATTTATTTCATGGAAACACTGATCTCTAGATATAAATGTTGTGGGAAAATTTAAAATATTGATGAAATATAAAACTAAAATATGAAATATAAAATATAAAATTGCAGAGTTACTAATTTTTTTAAGAAAAACATAATATATTTAAAATCTATTACGAGCTCAATGGTCAGTTACAAACCATAGTAAGTTGTATATTGAATATTTATTTAACAATAATTGATACGATAAATCTATTTAGTGAGGGTTTAGTGATGAAAACTTCTTAGGTAATATTTGATATACAACCTAAGAATGCACTAGAAATTTAATATTTGTTAACATAGTGTTAAATAAATTAAAGAAAATACTAAGTAAGCTAAAATGAGTTGTTGTATCTCTCTAGAACCTGCTTGATCCAGTATAATTATCTTGTACTCCAGAAGTTCTTTAACTCAGCTAAATAATTTATGAATTAGTTATATCCCCTTTTTGTCAGACCATCTCTTAGCTTCCTGTTCTATTTCAAATTTCCATTTCTCTCACTTCAGGACTTTCTCAGAAATTCTCTAAGTTATACCAGGAGTTCTTTCTCATTAATGCTGCTGGCAGAGACATACAAAATACTCCTGATTGACTGAAACCTGATTTGCTAGTCCCTCAACTTTCAGGAACACTAAATTCCTTTGCAAATTAAAAACAAACACAGCTGATCTATCTTATGTTTAATTTAGCCCAGCCTAGATTAAAGGAACTTCAAGCTGTTATGGAACCTTCAAGAAATTTGCTGGATAATAATAGAAGCCTGTTCTTACAGAAAGCAGCATCTTTTCTTTCAGTGATTACTATAAATATATTATTAATTCTAAAATGGAAGATTTTTAAAGCAGTTTCTAAGTTTACATATTTGTGTGGGTATTAGAAATATAGAGGCACAAAGTGATAACTAAATTGGATTACTGCCATAAGGAAGTACACTTTTATTTATGTCACTTTATTTATGTCACTTTTATTTATGACCCATTTTATGATTTATTTTTGCTACAAAATAAATTTAATAACTACATAAGCTATTTATTAAAAGTAAGACATCATCAGTCCAAATGATTTTTATGATTCAAACTGTATCTACTTCACAAAAATACTAAAAACACATACAGAATACATTTTCATATTTTCCTCCTCCTCTCTCCCCCCTCCCCCCCTTTTAGAATAACAACTGTCAGGTATGGTTCAAAATAGACTTTCTTCTCTTCATATTTTGTCCAATGTTGCTTATGGAAGATTTGTATCCTCCTATGCTGATTTTGGGCTCTCTTAATAAGATACATGCTGTTATTACAAAGGTTCCAAGAAGCCTTCAGTTCTCTAAGATTCTTTCAGATCTTCATCATCATATGTTGTATCTTCTCATATTAACTCATTTTTAAAGAGCACACTGTCACCAGCTTGACACTAGCAGAGCATATCTGCCTGCCATTTTGATCTAGAGCCTATAATATAATATGCTTTAAAGTATTTTATCACAAATATTTACTGACACAGGGGGCACGCGACCTATATATCTATATATGCTTTCTGAAACACATGTGCGAACACTCGTGCACACACACACACACACACACACACACACGACCATACCTTCTCTTTGACTCTATACCACATAAAACACACATGAATATTGTCCTTTGTTTCTAGATCCAATATAAAATTTGCTTCTTAGACCTGACAATATTTAAGACCCTGGCTCTCTAAGGTAATACCCCATGTTTAGGAGAAAGAAAGAAAGAAAGAAAAAAGTGTAACAACATAAACATGAGAGCTACTAGTCTTTAACAATTGGCAACTGTGTTTCCAAATGTCCTTATATTTATTTGCTTTTTCTTTTAGCTTTATTTCTATGAAAGATCCTTGCTGGTCTATTACACTTGCTTACTACAATTTATTTCATAGCATAGCCCACATTTATTTCAAGAATATCCACAAGTCTTTGTAGATTCCATTATTCTAGTTTCTCCATTTTTTTCCTTAGGTACTTATATGCCCATTTTTGATTGAGACAAGAACCTTTCATATCTTTGCACCAACATTAGAAGTGGCAAACCATTTCACTAACAAACTTAATTCTGAATCATGAGATGTAGAATAGATAGAAGGTAAATGCGAAAGTAAATGGTCTTAATTTTTGAAGAATAAAATATGCAAATATCCTAGCTTTCAGCAGGAAAAACATATCAGGTGTCTGGGAAGGATAATTTAATTTAATTTTACTATTATCCCCTAAAATAAAATAATTTCTAAAAGAAATAATCACAAGTCCCTCTCAGGGACTACATTTCCTAAGAAAACTGACTCTCCCTTCTTCTAGGATGTTAATTGCCAATAACTACTCAACTAGTCATGGTGCTTCACCAACCACTTCCACATCCATGCTTGGAATTTGGCTGGCTAGATCTAGTACAGATCTTGTGCAAGCAGTCCTATACCCGTTCACATACATTCAGCAACAAGGGACTCAGTGTTTTGATTTGTTTTGTTAAGACGATATAAATTGGGAGAGGAAAATAGAGGGCTGAGCAGAGAAGGAATTGGAAAAAAAAGAAAATGTTTTAACAAAACATTTATTCTTATATGAAATCTCAAAGGATATTTTTAAAGAAACAGATATCTAAGGTGAAGGATAAGTAAACCCATCAAATTGAAGTAAAATACGAGAATCTTTTGAAACAGTTGAACTGGTTAGAAAAACAATCAAATACTGATCCTGACTTCTGACTTGAATGGCTACTGTTAGCTGTCAGGCTTAAGACTCTTTTCCATGTGTGGGGAAAGTTGCAATTTGTAATAACAAATGTAGCAGTGCTTATGTGTTTTGCTTGATCAGAAGCAGGGATCTAACCTCATTTCTTCTCTTGTAAAGAATCAAGTCAAATCAAACTTAGATGAATGTTTTCAGTATCTGATTTGGTGATGTTTTGCTATCTACCATCTATCTATATTTTATTTTTATTCTTTTACTTTGCTAGTTCTAGACTTCATAAACTCATTAATTCAATATCACTCCCCTAAATCAAGTAAAATTTGATAAATTATAATCATTAAGAACCTTGTTCTGTGCAGGAGCATGAAGTCATTCTGACATCCTGTCCATTATTCAGTAGCCCCAAGAAGCCCTGAATATAAAAGAATAAGCAGGTAACAGGGTCACAATCAACATAATTTTGCTCATAATTTGTTATTTGTTTGTTCATTTGTTTTTATTTTGACACGGGCATTCACTATATACTTGTCTTGGAACTCTCTCTGTAGACCATGCTGGATTCAAACTCAGAGATCTGCCTGCATCTACCTCCTGAATGTTTAAAGGCATGTGCCACTATCACCCAACCATTTTCTAAAAAATAATAATACATTTTCTTTACTTATTTTATTGAAATAAAATACACATAACACAAATAACTGTCTTAACCACGTTGAAATGCACAGTAGGGTATTTTTTCTGTTCAAGACATCTATAATGTTACATAAGCATCACCACAGTTCATCTCAGGGCCCTGTCCACTATGGAAAACGTAACACTAGCAAATCCCCATACTCCACCACTTTCATTGTGTGTGGTTTTCATAAAATATCTCCTAAGTGGAAGCACATACTGATTTTCATTTTTTCCTGGCATATTATACTCATATTTGTTGTGTTAGTCTCAGTTATATGTAGCATATGTCAGAATTTCCAACCCTGTGGAAGACAGGTTTGTATATACAAAATATACATCCTTTTTCATTCTTCACTTCTTGAACACTCAGATTGATTTGAACTATTATTATTTAATGAATATTTCAGTTATTATTAATAGTGTTATGAAGAATATGGGTGCACATACATTATTTGAGATGCTTGTTTCAAGTATTTTGAGAAAATGTCCAGAGATGGAGTATCTGGATCATATGGCATTATAATTAAATTTTAAATACACTAACCTTACTGTGTTCCAAAGTAGTTATGCCATTTTTCATTCCAATAATCAGAGGATAAACATTTCAATACCTTGGCATCATCATCAGCATTGTCTACAGGCACATTCTGGTGGTTTTTGAGTATAGACATCTGCAGGTTTATGACGTGACATCTTAACTTCAATACAATAATCATTTCTCCAATAGTTAGTGGCATTAGTTATATTTTCATATACCTCTAGGCCAGTTATTTACCTTGGGAGAAAATACAAATCTGCCGATCATAGCTAAGCAGGTTTTATTTGTTGTTGCTGTTGTGTTTTTAGTTCTCTTTATATATTTGGTATGCATATAATTTTCAGATATATAATTTGCAAATTATTGCTATTATGCCATGGGTTGGAAGGTTTTCTCCATTATTTCTATTAATACTTAACGAGTATACATTTTATAAAATTTTATGAAGCCTATGTTATACATCCTTTGAGTTTCTCCAACTTCCCTTCCCTCTATAAACATTTTAATACTTCATTTTAAGATCTTTGGCTGACCCGATCCCTCAACTGGGGGTCGTGCCTAATCTCTGGATATGATCTCTACAGTTTACCTCTCCTCAATTTAGGGTTTTTAAGCTAATGTCATCCCCTTTCGGACCTGGGAGCCTCTTTCTTCTCTAGCATCACACACTCATCTCAAAAAAATATTAACACAGAATTGTTCTTATCTAAAGGAAATGCAGGGACAATGTGTGGAGCAGAGACTGAAGGAAAGACCATCCAGAGACTTCCCCACCTGGGGATCCATACCATATGCAGATACCAAACCCAGACACTACTGCTGATGCCAAGAACCACTTGCTTACAGAAGCCTGGTATACCTGTCCCCTTAGAGGCTTTGCCAGAGCCTGACAAATATAGATGTGTATGATCACAGTCAACCATCAAACTGAGCACTGGGACCCCAATGGAGGATGTAGGGGAATGACTGAAGGAGGTGAAGGGATTTGCAACCCCATAGGAAGAACAATAATATTAATCAACCAGCCCCTCCAGAGCTACCAGGGACTAAATCACCAACCTAAGAGTACACATGGAGGAACCGATGGCTCCAGGTGCTTCTATAGCAGAGGATTGCCTTATCTGGCATCAATGGGGAGGGAGGTCCTTGGTGCTGTGGAGACTTGATGTCACAATGTAGGGGAATGCTAGTGCAGTGAGGTGGGAGTCAGGGGTTGGGTTGGGGAGCTCCCTCATATAAACAAGGTAAGGGGGGTTGGGATAGGGGGTTTACAGAGGGGAAACTGGGAAAGGGGATATTTGAAATATAAATAAATAAAATAACCAATAAAAAAAATAAAAGAGCTGTGACCAAAAGATCTGCCATCACCTATTTTGCAGTGACAGTTTCTTATTGGTTTATTATTTATCTTTTTGAGTAAGCCATACATAGCTTACTTTTATTTGTTTCTTCCTTTACACATTTATTTTTTTCAGTTGTAGACTTTTATAGTGTTGCCCATTTTGACCTCAAATTCATATACTCTGTACTCAGCCTATAAAGTGCTGGGATAATAGGTGTGTAGCACCATGTCTGAACTCACATATTTGTTTCATATTTTCTTTGATTTAATTTGTTAAAATAGACATTTAAGTCAAATAGAATAACTCTGGAAATTTGACATCTTCCTGAAGTTTTGATGTGTTTCTTACTGTTTGTAATTTATGATACCTCTATCCAGAGACACAAGATCATCCTGGAACATAACCCCCAAATCTTCTTAGATTTCTTCTGAGCTTTCACATAGGTGTACATAGCACTTTCTCACAATCTTTGTACAACATTTGAATGTACTGGATTTTTCATATATGGCTCCAAAAGAGAGAAAAGAAAAATGAGGCAAGGGGGATGGTATACACCGTTCAGTTACCCTGGATATTGTTTAGGTCACTGAGGTGGGGCAGAGCTCACCTTAACATCAGGAGGAATAACAAAACGGTTTGTCTCTTTGCACCTCTGCGAAAAACAAGCAGTAGTCATCAGTAAGCAAGCAGGTTACCAACATTTTGGAGGATACAGGCAGTCCTTCCCTTCTGCCATGGGCAGGTTTATTTCATACTACTTATAGAGCTGTCACCACAAAACTGGTTTAAAAGGATCTTAAATTTGCATCATTCACTTTCTCAAGATTCTTCAAGATGTTTCATCCTTAAAAGACCCCAGAGTTATGAAACAGTGATGTTGTTCCCGTAGAGTCTTAGATGGTAACTGTGGCCTAGGTAAGGGTGACACCTTTCCATCATCTTTCCAGAATCCTACCCCAGATAGCAGTTGACCTACACAGTCAAAGACATTCAAATATATTTCTATTAAAATGAAAAGAAATTGCCATTTCCAAAAGAGAAGAAATTAAAAGTCATTTAGTGCAGTAAAAATAGTACATAGAAAATGTGCATTATTGTTCATAATCTTAATACATGTTAGAATATTTTACTTATTTTTTGCCATCCATATTAGTGAAATAAAGTGTATATTATTTTTAACACCAATTTCCCTTTGTGCTTAATTAAAAATAATAATGGCATAATCATGTGGCGATTTAACTTCAGCTCCTAGCTTTTATTATTCATTGTGATAAACATACTTAAAAATGGAAATGCAGATTTTTAAGTTCAGTGAAGCACATATTTTAAAAGGTAAGACACATTATTTTTCCTTCTATATCTGTTCCTCTATTTCATGCTTATGACTCAAATACTGGAAATTTGCAGGAAGAAATTAGAAAGCTAAAAGTAGATGCCACGTATAGGAATGGAGGAACAATGAGAAACGGTCCTAGATGTGCATACTTTGGGGAGTGGCGTCATTCTTTCAGCTCTACATCCCCTGAAAATAAAAGGAAAACTGTCCTGTCCCGCGGGACCTCGTTATTCGTGGGATTGAGGGGGACCAAGCCTGAAAGGAAAATGGGAGAGAGAAAGGAGCAGGACCAAACAAAGTTTTGTCAAGGTCTATTTTTTATTAACACAAGCAGATTTTATAAAGCAAAAATCATAGACAAGGGGAGGGGGGAGAGGAAGCTTGCGGCCCTTCCGGTGTTATGGCTCAACTACTGTCTGGTGTCTGAACATTTTGGGTCAGCCTGTCCTCCAAAGATGCAAGGGACAGCTAATCTTGCACAAACACGGCTGGTTCTCAGAGACCTGCTTTAAGGCTATACAAACTCAGAAACTTGCCTAAGGCTGTATAAAGGTCAGGTTCCCAAGGGTGGTGTGGAGGCCCTGGCTCCCGACATCTTCCCCTTTCTTTTACAGTAATTGAGGAGTGGCTAAGAAGGGTCAGTGGAAGGCCTGGCTTAGGCTATGTAGTGGGCATCCATGACTCATGCCCAATTTTTATGTTAGCCTTATTAGGGCAAGGACCCTGTCTTAGGCTATGTGGATGGCCCCCATCCCCGGCATCGTTCTTTTATGGCCTCGATGTGCACCCAGGTGATGGATCCACAATAATCCCGTCATGGGGTTACCCTGCAGCCTTTAAGGGCATGCGTGAGAGTCATGGCACTACAATATTCCCGTCATGGGCTCTTCCACAGCGTATGGCCCAAAAGCTACCTCTGTTGGCTATGGATTGTCAGGAGCCGAAAAGCTGTTTAGGAGAGCCTCCACAACCTGCGATACCAGGGAGTGTCTGTTGCTAGGGCTGAAAACTGTAGGCCGCCAGACGAAGCATCAAGGGGAGGTCCTTGGTGGATTCTTGGGCACTAAGTCGATGGTAATGAATAGCAACTGACTTCTGGAGGGCAGAATCAATCTGTGACTTAACAAAGTTAGTTAGTTTGTTAAAAGCCCAAGGGCCAAATGTCAAAAGTAGTAGGAGGCCCACAAGGGGTCTCAGGAGGCTAGGGAGTAATGTAGAAAGCCAGGGTGAGGTGGAGAACCAGTTTTGATACCAAGACTCATCTTGTTCTCTCTTTCTCTTTCTATCTTCTAAGCTCTTTTTTATTTTTTCTATGCTATCATCAACTAACTCCATCTTGTCTGCATAAAAGCAGCATTCCTCTTTAAGGGCAGCACATAGACCGCCCTCCTGTAGAAAGACGAGGTTTAGCCCTCTTTTGTTTTGTAATATTACCTCTGATAGGGATGCAACAGATTCTTTCAGATATTTTAAGCCTTACTGTAATTCACGGATATCATTATTAATAGCTATGGAAAGCTGATTATATTGTTGAGTAGAGGTAATTAAGGAAACTATACCTGTTCCGGCTCCTGTGGCATTTAAACCCAAAATGACAGCCAACACGATGCCCATAATGGGTTCTCTTTTGGTACGGGTTGTACCCCGCTTCCAAAATGTAAGTAGGTCTTCTGCATGGTGGAAGGTAATTTTTGGAATAAGAAGGACCAAAACACAGTAATCTCTGTGTGTCAATAAAGAAGCTGAAACTACATAAGGAATGAGCCCGGTGGAACAGATGAAATAAGAGCTATTGGGTGCCTGAATGTACTGAAAGGTGGAGTTGACAGTAATTGTTTGATTACAAATTTCGCTCAACTGATGAGGGGGGAGCATATTAGGGACTAATAAGCAGAGGCCCAATCCGGAGACCTGGGAAAGGGTCAATCTAATGCGCTCAGTATTGCCCCACCTTAACTGACTGGAATCATTAGTAAAAAGAGGTTCACCAATAATAGCCACTCCCTCATAGAAGGGAGGCCGAGGAGAGCAGCAGACCCAACACTCCAAGTAGTCTGTCTGATTGTTGTGTCTCAAGGTCTTAATGGAAGCATTAACTAGATTGAGAATAATGTTGGATGATGAAGGGGGTCCCACAGGGAGGGTCGGTTGGAAAAGGGTGCTAGCAGAGGGGCTTAAGGTTGGCCTTATAGTAACTGAGGGAGCCCCTGTTTTGATTTTTAGGCTCATCTGTCTAGGATGTAAGGCTGCGTTAGGTCCAATAGCTATTGTGGGGCCCTGTGGAAGTGTCTTAATAAGTTTGATTTTAAATGTGAGGCCCATGTCATATCTTGACATGTAGAGTCTCAGTCCCCACGTGAACCCTGGGCTGCCCTCCCATCGTGCCTGTTTCCCCTTGTCTGTGAAAGAGATAATAAGGGGGTTGCAGAATTTATTTCTGCAGGGCTCGTGGAGCTGGAGTACATATTCTGACTGCTGTACGTGGGCCTTTCTATTGACAGTAATATAATCCCAACTACAGGAGGGATTCCAATAAGTGTCTCCAGTGGTCTCGCAGCCCCAGGAGGCACAGGAAAAGGTTGGGTAGAAGCCACAGGTTTGCGCAGATCTGGAATTTCTGTGATCTCCAGGGAAAATATAAAGAGAGGTTGTTGCTGTGGTAGTCCTCCTCATAGGGGAGTTACACCCTGGGAGAAAATTTCCTGAGGTGGCCGGGTTGGCAGGTTCAGCTGTGTCTAATGCCCCCCAAGGGTCAAGGCTCCCTCAAGCCAGTTGGCTCAAGTCGACCTCTAGGGGGGTCCAGGGTATAGTATGAGAGAGTATAGATGTTGTGTTTGCCATCTCACCAGCCCCATTGAGAATCACCCAGGTAAAATTAAAAAGTTGATGTGGTGAGGAAGAGCTGTTCATGGTGTTGAAGCATAGCAAGGCCTCAAGAAGAATCCAGGGAGGGAACATCTTTGGGAGGAGGGACGTGCCTTGTCCTTTTTCTTGCCTGAAATCAAGCACAATGAGAAGCCTTCTCAGGGGGGACCCTGGGTAGATTATAGGGTTTTATGAGGCGATCTGGGAGCCATCTGGCATTCTGTGCTTTTGAGTCATAAACACAAGCATATCCTTTGCCCCAAATAAGGACTGGGTCTGGACCCTGCTATTTGTTGGATAAAGGGTCTCTCCACAAAGCCTGTGCATAGTTATCGGCTGTGAATGGATGCCAGAGATGGTCTGCAGCGGATCTGCCTGAAGAGTCATATGTAAGAAAGTTTAGAACAAATAAGGCATGATTGAGGAGTCTTAAAATTGCCTGTTCTAGGGTAGAGTGCTTCTCCCCCAGACTGTAATTTGAAGAGCATGTTTTTGAGAGTCTGGTGGGCCTGTTCAACAATCCCTTGCCCTTGAGGGTTATAAGGGATGCCCATGACATGTTTGATGCCCATTTGAGCGCAGAATTGTTTGAAGCTGGAGCTGGTATATCCTGGGCCATTGTCGGTCTTAAGAATTTTGGGTAATGGGGTGGTTGCCAGGCTGGCAAGGACGTGACTGATAACATGTTTAGTAGCTTCCCCAGTCTGTAAGGATGCATAAAGGAAGCCAGTGTAGGTGTCTATAGAGACATGAATAAGTTTAAGTTTTCCAAAGGCAGGATAATGTGCCACATCCATTTGCCACAGTTCCCCAGGAACTAGTCCACACGGATTAACCCCCAGATGTGGTTCAGGCAAGAGTGTCAAGCAACCTTTGCATTGATGGACAATTTGTCTAGCCTGTTCACGGGTGATGGAGAATCTCAGCCTGAGGGTTTGAGCATTGAGATGATGTAAATCATGAGCCAGCCGTGCAGTGTCAAGAGGTTCAATAGGCCTATGATCTATACTCCCCAAGGCAATCAGCTGGGTGGCCTGGTCCACCACATGATTTCCCTCTGTCAAGGGGCCAGGCAGGCCAGAGTGGGAGCGAATGTGGCCCACAAAGAAAGGGGCATCACGAGCGAGAATCAATTTTTGTAATTTGGAAAACAATGGGGAGGCACATGTGGAGGGGCGAACATAGGGGACTGTTTCAAGAAGAGGCACAGAGGTGGCTACATAAGCACTATCAGTATACAAGTTAAAGGGCAGATATCGTAAAACCTCAAACACCTTTATAATGGCGGATAATTCAACAAGCTGTGCTGAGGAGAAGTCAGTCATAAATCGGGAGACCTTTTTGTCTATACAGAAGGCGGCCATGCCTGAGGAGGATCCATCAGTAAAGACCAATGTGGCCCCAGCTATTGGGGAACTCTTAGTTCTTTTGGGGAAGACAACTGGCGTTTTATGTAGAAACTGGACTAACCTATCAGCAGGATAGTGATTATCAATAATGCCTTGAAAGGAGGTATAGTTAACAGCCCAATCGTCATCAGGTGGGTGACCAAGTGCGGGTAGGTAGGCAGAATGCGAGTTGGGGAGGCTGATAAATGGACCCAAAATAAGGGTTTAGTCTGCCAAAGCAGACCAATAGGGGAAAGGGGGGTGGGAAAGAAAAGGAGGTGAAGAGACAATTTTGGGGAGTAGTAGCCAACATGTTTGTCGATTATGGCTTGTTCTGCTCTGGCCAGTGCCTTTTGGGCCTCTGGGGTCAACGTTCGCGGGATGATGGATCAGAATCTCTGCGCAATATGTCAAATAAAGGTTTTAATTCACCTGTAGTTAGCTTTAAATAAGGGTGCAGCCAATTAATATCACCCAGTAGCTACTAATCATTAAGTGTTAGCAGGGAATCACGCCGCAGTTGAATCTTTTGGGAAAGAACCTTATTGGGGAATAGTTCGAACCCCAAGAACAGATGGGGAGGGTGTACTTGTATTTTTTCCAGGGAGACTCGGAATCCTCGATCTTGGAAGGCAGCAATAAGTTGTAGTCCTGCCTGGTGGAGCTGTCGCTCATTGGGTCCCGCCAGAAGAATATCATCCATGTAATGTACCATATAAAGATTGGGGAAGAGGGACCTAAAGGGGTCAATGGTTTGAGCCACATATTTTGGCAAAGAGTAGGGCTGTTAGCCATGCCTTTAGGGAGGACCCACCACTGGAAGCAGGAGAAAGGTCCCACACAGTTGATTATGGGAAGACTGAGTGCAAAACATTTGCAATCTTCAGGGTGGAGGGGGATGGAAAAGAAACAATCTTTTAAATCAATGACTAGTTTTAGGTAGCCATCAGGAATGGCCACAGGGGAGGCCAGGTAGACCAGGCTGTAGGGCACCCATAGAGATCATGGTTTTATTGACTGCTGTGAGGTCCTGTAGCAGGCATCATTTACTGTTTCGTTTTTGGATGACAAAAATAGGTATGTTCCATGGCGATGTAGAAGGTTCAATATGTCCAGCAGCCAACTGTTCCTGCACTAACGTTATGGCTGCAGATAACTTTTTGGAAGGGAGGGACCATTGGTCAATCCAGACAGGGATGTCATCTTTCCAGGTGATTTTGTCTGCCTGGTGTGCAAGGGGAGCAATGGCCCTCATGAAAAATGGCTGTCAAACCCTAAGCCTGTGCAATCTCTTTTGTGAGGGGTGGTTAGGGATGTAGGGCTTCCCTGGTTTTGTTTGCCAAGCCCCTGTCCAGGGAGGTAACCCTGTGCAAGCATCTGTTGGGCAATCACCTCATTGGGACTGCACATAAAGATTTTCATCTGGGAGAGGATATCTCTGCCCCAGAGATTGACAGGAAGGCCAGAACAACAAACGGCCGGACAGTACCTGTACTTCCCTCTTTGTCCTCCCAAGTTAAAAGCTGGGAACTCTGTAAGGTATTTTTGGACTGTCCAATTCCCTGTAGATGGGTCATGGAGGCTTGTAAGGGCCAATGGCGGGGCCAAGAATCCTGTGACAGTACAGTGGAATTGGCTCCTGAATCTAATACTCCCTCAAAGACCTTGCCCTGTGGTTTGAGGCTTTGAGTGGGGCGGTCCTTGGTGACAGTCTGTATCCAGTAGACATCTGTGGAGCCTGGCTGAGAGGGGCCATGGTGGGGACCCAGCCCCGGGAAGGAAATATCAAGGGGTAAGGGCAAGACTTGAGCTAAGCGCTGTCCCTGAGGAATGGAAATTGGGCCACGAGGGGCACTGACCAGGATCTTGATTTCTCCAGTATAGTCACTGTCCACCACGGAAAGGTGAACAGTAAGGCCACTGAGGATGATGGAAGCTCTCCCCAAAATGAGGAAATAAGTGCTCCTGGGAGGGGGTCCGAAGATCCCCGTTGGGAGGACTTGAACGCCATCCTCGGGTGTTAATATTGTTGGGGCGGTGGCACACAGGTCCATTCCCACGCTTCCTGGGGTGGCTCAGTAGAGGGCTAGGTGGGATCGGTCAGCCAGCTGTTCCCTGAGGCCGGGAGAAACGGGAGGGGTCTGGGGGCCTGGGGCTGGCCCCGCTGCCTGTTTCCCTGAAGGGAAGGCAGTGGGTGCCCAGTAATGTCTGTGGAAGCCCAGTGTTTGCCCCGCCGGAAGCATGGGCAAAGGGTGGAGGGTTGTGGGGGCCTGTTAAGGGGGCCTGAGGAAGCCTGGGGAGAGTCGACCGACCTTGGGGCGTTGGGGCACTGGCAGGCAAAGTGGCCTGCCTGGCCTCATCTGAAGCAGCCTTTTTGAGTATTATTAACCTGGAGCGCTGCGCCCACAGCAAGGTGGACAGCCTGAGACATCTTGGAGGAAAATGAGTCTACATCGAGGCACAGGCGAATCATTTCATCTAGAGTCTTGTCTCTGGTTTTGCCACGTAAAGCTGCTCTGCAAGCCGAAATTGCATTTTCATAAGCTAACCGTCTAATGATTTTATCATCGGAGGCCTTGTGGCCCAAGGTCCTCTCCGCGGCCTCTAGGAGACAGCTCACAAACTCACTGTAATATTCTTGGGTTCCCTGAGTAATCTTAGTCAGAGGGCGAGTGCCGAGCCCGCAGCCGGAAGGGCCAGCCAAGCACTGAGCAGCATTAGCTGTCTAAGCCAAGAGCCCGAGTGGGAGGCACTGTTGTTGGGCCTCTGTTGAATATTTTCCCCAGCCACTGAGTTTGTCCAAGGTCCATGTCGCAGAAGGTGACCCTGGGGACCACAGGTTAGTATTAGCGGCCATCTGGCAGTGATTGATAAAGTCTGCCTTCCACGTTAAGAATTGGCCATAAGTGAGGACCGCCTGAACCACATGAATCCATTCTCCTGGGAGCAGATAGCCGCCCTGAGACAGAGAGTCAAGAACCGAAAGGGTGAAAGGGGCGTTAGGTCCGTAGGTTCTGACAGCAGCATTTAATTCTTTTAGATTTTTGAAATGTATCTTATGGAACTCGCCGTGCCCAATAGCTGGTGCTGGTGGTTCGTCCTCACTTTCGCTTTCCCGGGCTCCCTCCCCCTCACCGTCAGGGTCGCTCTGTGCATCCTCAGAGGGGTTAAAAGCGGTAGAGGATGGGTGCTCAGGAGCCCCAGAGGAACCGGTAACCAAGGGGAAGACTAAAGAAACACTACGGGATCCTCGGGCCCTTTCAGGAGTTTTGGAACTGGGGGAAGGCTTATTTGGCTGTCTAGAAACTGGAGCGAGGACAGTCTCATGAAATGTTGATTGTAAAGAGGCAAACTCAGTTGAAAGTTGAGCGAACTGTTTTTGGAGCTTTAGGACTTCCTAAAGTTCACCGATCTGTGCCGAGAGTTGTCATTTGGACTCAAGGAGAGATGAACTAGGAAAAGGACGAGATAAAAGTGCAGAGGCACAAAATTGATGAGGAGCGTAGGGAAGAGGGCTTTGGGGTGGAGCTGAGGCCCGAGGTGGCCAGTCAGGGTTACGGTAGCGAGCTGCCTCATCTTCTAGGCTTCATCAGAATCTAAAGGATCATTATCCAGATCTTGGACCACGATTGGGAATGTCAAGGTATCTCAGGCGAGAAAAAGAGGGGGCTGATCCTGGGAAAGAGGGGGAGGGTGGTTTATTTTATTTCTTATTTGGATCTGAGAGGGAGTACCTGTCTTGAGATCTGGAACTTTAGGGGAAAGTCCACTAAATGGAGGAAGGTCATTTCTCGGAAGGGATGGATAAAGGGGCTTTGGAGGGGGGCCTCTGCTCCCAAAGTCTTGGATCCTGAGGAAGGGATGTCTGACTCTGAGGACCTGGACATATCTATAATTACAGAGGGAGACTTGGTGGGGACCTGGGTGTCGGATTGTTTATTTGGGAGGGAGACCAAAGACCTTGCACGGGAAAGAGGGTGGAGACAATACTCCGCAACTGACAGTAATTGTTGTTTGTCTGGATCGGAGGATGCAGCTTCAACTATATCTCGGATCAAGCCCCAATATGAAAAGACAGTGGCAGGGATGGCATCGGGTCCCTCATGATTCAATTTCTCATTAAGATCCCTTCCAACCTTTTGCCATTTTCCCTGGTGAATTTCTGGCCCATTTACTATGAACCAGGGACAGGCCTCATCTATAAAAATGAAGAATTGAATTAAATCTTTCTTTTTTACTAGAACTCCTCTCTCTCTGAGTGAACTCTTTAAGTCTTTGATGAAGACTGCTTCTTTAGTCAACTTTTGGCCCATTTTTAATGAGACAGACAGAAATCACTTACCGAGGATGAATATTTCTCATGAGCAGTGAGAAGGGTCCTCAATCTTGTTGGAGCCAGCGCGACCCCTCTTTTGGGCTGGGGTCCATCTGGCGGAGGTCCGAACCTCGAGCCCCACATTGGGCGCCACGCTGTCCCATCCCGTGGGACCTCGTTATTCTTGGGATCGAGGGGGAACAAGCCTGAAAGGAAAACGGGAGAGAGAAAGGAGCAGGACCAAACAAAGTTTTGTCAAGATCTATTTTTTATTAACACAAGCAGATTTTATAAAGCAAAACTCATAGGCAAGGGGAGGGGGGAGAGGAAGCTTGCGGCCCTCCCAGTGTTATGGCTCAACTACTGTCTGGTGTCTGAACATTTTGGGTCAGCCTGTCCTCCAGAGATGCAAGGGACAGCTAATCTTGCACAAACACGGCTGGTTCTCAGTGACCTGCTTTAAGGCTATACAAACTCAGAAACTTGCCTAAGGCTGTATAAAGGTCAGGTTCCCAAGGGTGGTGTGGAGGCCCTGGCTCCCGACAGAAAACAAAACAAAACAAAGAAAATTAAACAACAACAAAACAAAACCTTTCATGTTTAAGACCCTATTGTATCAGCCAAGCCAAATCTTAATTGATGCAGTATCTTAATACTTAGCAACCAGTTAGCTCATAGATGGCAATTACTGAATCACATCATTAGTTTTAGTTTACCTGTAGAAATTGATTCTGCTCATTGAATTGTTTTGAACTAAAAATGATTTAACTTAACACTCTTTCACTTAGTCTAAGTTCATGTAAAGTACATCCTCTCCATTTTAGGCAATCTAAATATTTAGTTCCACTTATGAGTACATTTAAGGGGAAAATCACTTAAAAGCTTTTGTATTTAATGGCACAAAGAGATATCAATCACTTTTAAAAGATGTGGGGCTGGGGTTTTAAATCAGAACAACAATGGCATTCTAGGAGCCATGGACAATCCACAGAAGGATTGGGATTTGGGTTCTAATTTGCAAACAGTGTTTATGTTCGGATAATGTTCAGATAAGATTTGAGTCCAGTTTCCTTCTATGGATTTAGGAAAAGCT
This sequence comes from Rhynchomys soricoides, assembly GCA_019843965.1. Taxonomy (NCBI): domain Eukaryota; kingdom Metazoa; phylum Chordata; class Mammalia; order Rodentia; family Muridae; genus Rhynchomys; species Rhynchomys soricoides. The sequence continues at coordinate 2,631,003 of JADRCH010000271.1, read as the reverse complement.
TTTTATTAACCACTCATACTGGAGTCTGTGTGGTTAGAATAATATATATATATATATATATATATATATATATATATATATATATATATTAACAGAGAAATACAAACTTTATGACTATAAACTGCTTTTGAGAAGGTACATTATTTAGGATTTAGTGCATAGAGTTCATTTTTTTCTGAGGAAAAAAGGCTTTTGAATTGTAGCTCAATAAGGCACTGATCTATGAGTATATCATTAGGGGTTGTTTGATAGATACTTTCCTTTTTCGTTTTTAGACAGGTAGTATTTGGTATTATTCTAGTTCTCAAGACTCACGTTCTTGCTCACCCAAGTACTGTCAGGTATTGTATTCACCCCATGGAGTGGGCCTTAAGTAATAACAGACATTGTTAATTTCCAAAAGTTTGTGCCACAATAGCCCAAGCATATTTTTCAGTCAGAACAACATCACAGATCAAAAATGCTATGGCTTGTTTGTTATATGTTTCTCTTTTGGTAGCCTGCAGAGTACCTTTCCATACCAAAGACATTAGAACATAACCCCAGAAGATTATTATTAGAATGTCTTAGCAAAGAATAGATATTAGTATTATCTCCCAATGACAGACTGGTGTTGAGCCATATTTAGAACTACTAATGCAAATCAGGGAGAAACTTTTCTCTCATAATGATGCTGAATCCTTTAAAAAGATGGTAGTAGATGTTATGTACCCAATGATTGCTTAAAGTGGCAAATATTGTGCTGGAATACCACTTTAACTCATACGAGCTCATAATTCTATTTATTTTACAAACTGCTTGCAATCATGTACTTCTAACACTGACTACCTTTCTCTTCTGATACTGAGATAACAGTGGCAAGAATGGAGTGTATTATATTACTAATAAATATATTGTACTTTGCATGTACTCATAATTATAGGTGTAACCTATAGCCATAACTATATACACCCATGTGTATATATATGTATACATTCATATTAGTATGCATGAACATATTTGCATATGTTTATCACATCAGCACCTCAGCTATGGAAATCATAAATCAATGGGACACAATAAGGAGCTTTCTTTAGCGATGGAGAAAACTATACATTGAAGACACATTAAAACTGGCAATAAGGTATAAGAGGAATGTATGCAGTGAATCAGACCTCATATTCACTGATAGAAAGCAATGCTTTATAAGATCTGTGGGAACAGCAATACAAAGTAGCAAGTGTTCCTAGGACCAAATAAATATATTCAGTAGAGATAGCTCAAAGATGGCATGATGGGTGAGCAGAAAGGAAAAGAATATGCACTTGGAGTAGATGAGATGGGGAAGGTAGACAAAGGCTCTGGGGCACAGTCTCTTCTCAAGTCCTCCTGAAAAAATAGGACTTTTAGCTCTACAATCATACACCATGTATGTATGTTACCTTGTACATAACCAATGAGGTTGAAGCAGTGTTAGGCTGTCAGCCTGAAGATAAGTGATGACTTCTCTGAGTGCAATGGAGGATGACTCCAAAGCTTGAGAAGGCATTAGCAAGACAAAAGAGGTACCAGTGGCTAGATATAAAAATGGAAACTTCATTGTGACTATGACATGCATCACTCAGTATAAATTTACTGGCATATTAGTGATACATGTGTGAAATTAGTACATTATACTTTTCCAAATATCAGGGTTTAATAAAAATGATTTGTTCCATTTTGACCTGCTTTGTACATAAGGGAACATAAATTTAAAATATTACAATTATCCAACGCAATGTCTTTATCAGGAAAACATAATTGTTCACTTTGCTTGAGCCTTCATATGCCTTACTAAGTACTAATAGGAAATTGGTTTGATAAGGGTGAGTCACACAGAACATGTTGCTGAGTGAATCTTCAGAATTACAAAAGCCCAACAAGACTAAGCATGCTCTTTTCTGTATCCTGTAACGCAGACTTTCTCTGTTACATTTTCCATCTATTCATCACAAAAGACAAAGCTTCTTCCAACTCTGGCAGTTTGTTATAGAGACAATATTTAAGCAATGAACACTAATGTTTTAGTTGCCTGTATGTAAAACACATGAGGAATTACAATAACATGTTTCCTAAGACACATGTTCCAATACTACAATTGTGCATTGTAATGGTGTGACATCACCAGTGGGTTAATCTATTTTCTCTATCTTTATCATTTAAAAAATATTAACAACTCAAACACTAAAAATCCTCTGAAAGTGATTGAGAATATCTTTCAGCTGCTGTTATTCTGAGTTTTTATTTTAGTTTGCTTGGATATTTTTGTTTGTTTGTTTAATACAAGTTGTAATACTGAATTTGACTAAATATGACCTACTATCCTCAGAACCCTGATCATTCAAGTCATGTGACTTTAGATGACTTAATCTTTCTGTGACTATTTTGTCATCTCTAAAATGAAGATTTTGGAGCTAATAAAATGGTTCAGAGAGGAAAAATCTTGTCCACTTCTGTTTGAGTCTCAACTCAGGACCCACATCAGGTAGAAAGGAGTTAACTTCACAAAGTTATTTTCTGACCTTACACTCTCACTATGGTCTTGTGGGGCAAGTCAACTGTGTCACCAGACAGAAGAACTGCTAAGGTTAAGTAGACTCAACCCAGTGAATCTCAGAATGGAGCCAGTTCTCTGCCAAATCACCTGATCGGGAACCATGACACCCCACTGACAGGACCATAACAATAGGCCACATAGCATAAAAACCTGGAATTTTCCATGCTAATGTAATATCTATAAATGCCCCTGAGTGCTCAAACAATGAGCTTCCCTTCCTGGGCATTTCTTCCCCCAACCCCCTAAAAAGGTATTTAATCCCTAAGGTATAAATAAAACAGCTTTTTAAAAAATTTGGATATTTTCTTTATTTACATTTCAAATGTTTTCCCCTTTCCAGGTCTCTTCTTCAGAAATCCCTTATCACAACCCTCCCCCTCGCCATGAGAATGCTCCCCCTCCCACACACCTACTCTGGTCTTCCCGCCCTGTCATTCCCTTACACTGGAGCATTGAACACACTCAGGCCCAAGGGCATCTCCCACTGATGTCCATCAAGGTCTGCCACATTTGTGGCCAGCACCATGGGTCCCACCATGTATATTATTTGGTTGGTGCACCAGTCCCCAGGAGCTCCACTGGGTAGGCTCACAACCAAAAATAAAACAGTTTTGACCAGCAAGAATCTCCACCTTTACCAAAGATGGCAGAGTAGGGAAAGGCCTTTGTCTTAAAGAGAGCCACACCTAAATCTCTCAGAGATGGCTTCCTTCTATGATTCTCAGCACTCACTAGGAATTAAAGTGGCTGCCCCATATCCCTTGCTTAGCCATCCCTTTCCTGCCTGGTGAGTAGGTACCCTGAGGGGAATCTCCCCATTCCTAACTCCCAGAGGTACCCCATGGTATTTGGGGACACAGAAGACTGAGAAACACAACATCTGTTTCAGACTGCTGTTTTTCATAGGGAAAACACGGACTGGGACCCTCATTACTGACTGTTTTCATCCTCCACTGAGAGCTTACCAGTGGTAGAGGGAGAGGGAGGGAGGGACCTGGGTGGGAAAGGGAACAGGGAGAGGAAGAGGAGAATATGATCAGGTATTGGAGAGGGGAACAGGACTGAAGCCCTGAAGTCCAGCAGAAAGAATGGAAATAGGCAACTTAGGAAGGTGAGAGGTTGGGGGCATGGGGTGACCCTCCAGAATGTACCAGAGTCCTGGGAGGTAGGAGACTCTCAGGATTCAAAGGAAGAGACCTTAGATGAAATGCCCTATAGTGGAGAGAGGGAACTTGCAGAGTCGCTTCCAGTAGAAAAGACAGGGCATCAAGTGGAGGGATGGGGTTGCTGTCTTACAGTCAAAAACTTTGACCCACAATTGTTCCTGTCTGAAAGAACTGCAGGGTCAAAAATGGAGAAGAGCATGAGAGAAAGGAGGTCCAGTGACGGGCCCAAATTGGGAGCCAGCTCAAGGGGAGTCCCCAAGTCCTGACAATTTTACTGATACTATGTTGTGCATACAAACAGGAGCCTAGCAGGACTGCCCTCTGAAAAAGTAAGATGCATATATTTAGACCCAACCAATGGACTGAAGCTGGTGACCCCTGTGATTGAATAAGTAAAAATCTGTAAGAAGATGAGGAGGAAGGCAACCCTATAGGAATACCAGCAGACTCAACTAACCTGAATTGCCAAGATTGCTCGGACACTGAACCACCAACCAGGCAACATTCACCAGCTGATATGAAGCCCCCAACACATATACAGAAGAGGACTGCTTTGTCTTGACTCAGTGAGAGAAGATGCACCTAGCCCTCAAGATACTTGAGGCTCCAGGAGTCAGGAGGTCTGGTCCGGTAGTGGTGGGGATTTGGGAGTGGGGACATCTTCTTGGAGATGAGATGGGGGGTTGTGGGATGTGGAACAGTCAGAGGGCACACCCGGAGGGGTATAAAGACGACTGTAAAAGAAGATTAAAAATAAAAAATAAGAAAGGTTTTTTTGCCCTGGTTGGTGTCCCAGTCCCACTATTGGAAGCCTTAACTGGTTACAAACGATGGCCAGACTGGGCTCTGTGTCCCCCATTAGTAGAAGTTTTTGATATGGTCACCCTTGCAGATTCCAGCTAGTATTTACTGCACATTGTCCCAAAATACTCCCCAACTCCAGTTGTCACTCCCCATACTGTCTTGCCTCATTCTTTCCCCTACCCCACCCTGATCTCTCTTGTTTCCATCACCACCCACTCCCAGTACACTTACAAATTCTAATTTCCCGTCCCATGGATATCCATGAGTTCCCTCTTGAGACCTCCTTGTTATATACACCCTCTGGGTATTATGTACTGAATCATTTATATCCTTTGCCTAACACCTATTAGGCACTTACAAGCGTGTACATAGCATGTATGATTTTCTAGGTCTGGATTACCTCACTCAAAATGATTTTTTTCTATGTCCATACATTTGCCTGAAAAAAAAAATATATATATGAGAAACACTCCAATGTGTAAATATACCATATTTTCTTTATTCATTCTTCTGTTGAGAAGCATCTATGTTGATTATAGTTTCTTGATCTTATGAATAAAGCTGCTATAAACATAGTTGAGCAAGTGTCCTTGTTGTAAGACAGAATCTCTTTTGAGTATATACCCAAGAGTGGTATAGCTGTCTTGAGGTAGACTGAATCCCACTTTTCTGAAATACTGCCATATTGATTCCCATAGTGGTTCTAGAAATATGCACTCCTACCAGCAATGGATGACTATTCAAGAAATTCTACATCCTCACCAACATGAGTCATCAGTTGTGGTTTTGATCTTAGATATTCTGACAGATATAAGATGAAATCTTGAAATAGTTTTGATTTACATTTCCTTTGTGAATAGGAATACTGAAAGTTTCTTGACCATGTGAGATTCTTCTATTGGGAATTCTCTATTTAGATATGTACCCCATGTTTTAATTGGATTGTGTGATTTGCTGATATCTAGTTTCTTATGTTCTTTATATATTTTGGCTATTAACCCTTCGTTGTATGTGGGGTTGATAAAAACCTTTCCCATTCTTTAGGCTGTCATTTTGTCCTATTAATGCTGGATAGCTCAGAGACCTAAGATAAATCAATGACTGAGAGACAAAATGACAATGAAACGATTGCTATTATATTTGTAGTAGTAAGTTTTATTCACCAGATGTAATTGTCATCTTGGAAGCTTACTGATAAATGAACTCACCCTTTCTAGCTCTTTCTGAGTGCTTGCTGGCTGGTTCAACTCAGCTGTTAATAATACAAACTCTGTTCCAAACTGTCTTATTCAAATTGGTTTTTCTCAGCTTTTTACTGAATTGCTGTGCTTGATCTCAAACTATCTCTGGCAATATGTTCTGAATTTCTGGATTCTTCTCATTCTCTGGCTAATTCTGTTTTCATTTGTAACCTGTCTCTTTAAAACTGTCTCACAAAAGTTCTTTCTCTCTCTGTCTCTCTCTCTGTCTTGCTCTGTCTCTCTGTCTCTGTGTGTGTTTCTCTCTCTGTCTCTCTGTCTCTCTGTCTTTCTGTCTCTCTCTGTCTCTCTCTCTGTCTCTCTCTCTCTCAACTGTTCTTTTACGTAGATTCTTTTGAGTCTTTTATAGTAGGAGTTGGGCATAACCTATCTCAGATTCATTCTGTCAAATCTTTTTCTCATTCATCAAGTTGTCTGTCTTTCAATTAGACATCACTTTTAAACATGACTGCTTCCTTCTCCAAACAAACTTTACCTGCATTGTCTTGTATTAAAGTTATCTGCCTAGGGTATTTCTATATTCCAGCCAGAAAGAATAATGTTGTGTCATTCCAGCAGGATCACACAGACCTAGAAGGTCTTTGGATGTTATCCTTTGCTAGATTGGCCATGTTGCCATATTAAAATTCCTCTACAGATATTCTGCTATACTCATAGATTGTTATCTAGCTCAACTGTCATCAGAGAGCCTTCATTCAGCAACTGATGGAAGCAGATGCAGCCACCCACAGCCAAACATTAGAAAGAACTTGGGAAACTCTGTGAAAAAGTGGAGAAAGGATTGTAGCAGGTGGAAAGCATGCAAAACCAACTAATTCTCACAGGGACTCACAGAACTGAATTAATATTTACAGAGCCTACATATTTTTCTAGATCCTCCATATATTATGGGTATATAGTTTGTTGTTCTCTTTGGACTCATAACAATGGGAGTTAGGGGTGACTCTGACTACTTTGTCTAGTCCTGGCAAAATTTTTCTACTGTGTTACCTAGTCTTGCTTTGATACGAGAGTTTGTACCTAGACTCACTCTAACTTAGTATTACCATGTTAAGTTGATATCCCTGTGAGATCTGCTCTTTTCTGAAGGGAATCTGGGGAAGAGTGGCTCTGGAGAAGAGGGCAGGAAGGGGTGGGATTGGGAAAACTGGCAGGAGGGGAAATTTCAGTCAGGATGTAAAATATGAGAGAAGAATAAATATCTAAAAATAAGAAACAGTAATTCATTGTTGAGAAATATATAAAATTAGTTTATCTATATGTCATGCATTATACTAAATCTGGAATTAACTAAAACCTAAGCATCTGGTTACACCTGTGAGGCATTTTTTTCCTAATTAAATCATTTAAAGTCAGAATACTTACTTTTATCAGGGATCTTTTAAGGTAGCAGTAATTACCTTAATCTGGCCAACACCTGGTAGCAGCCTATATAAAGAACATGGAAAACAAAACTAAGCATCTGTTCTTCACTTACCTGCTTTCACCCACACTGGCAAGTTCTTTCCTTTACTGGCAGTAGAGCCTACTGTTCTGGGATCTAAAGTATACCACAGACTAGCAGAGACATCCAAACTTGTAGATTGAACAACAACTGGATTTTTGTACCTTCCATTGGTAGACAGCCACAGTTGGACTAGCAGGTTGATAGATGATTGATAGATAGATAGATAGATAGATAGATAGATAGCGAGAGATAGGATTCCTGACTAATGCACAGATCAATTTTGAATCCTCATTGGTATGACAGACTTGCTTCAATTTTTGAGTGGATGGAGACTTTGAAAAAGCAGTGATCCCTCAACCTCCAAACTTTGGAGAAATAAAGAGTTCACAACTGTGATCATGTCAAGTGTGGGTTCCTCAGAAATCATTCTCTGAAAGATGACAAGGAGTTCTATTAGGACATCTTGATACAGTTAACATATGGCTATGTTAAATATATGATTGTGAGGGTCACAAAATGATACATCTGTTATACAAAACCTACCACCATTTCTGACTTAATATCAGGCTAATTTTCAGGGAAAAAATTTTTTATAATGTTATAGAGGTCTTTCTTAAAACTAATTATAAAGTGCTTTAACACAGAAGTTACAGAGTAGTAATGTACAACAAATTGCCTAAAATTATTTTGAAATGTAATTTCACCCCAGAACACTGAAACGAGGAAAGCTTCACTAATGAATAGAACAAATATTATTCTTCACAATAGAACAAAAGGTCACACTACAGAGAATGAACTTTGGCATATCGGTCCTATGAAAAAGCACAGAAGTTTTAATAGAATATGCTTTCTTTTTATGAGATTATAAACTGCATATCAATGTCTTCTATTTCTAAATATAGAAAAATAGTTAGAAAAATAATAAAAGACAATGGTGTTTATGACAGAGCATAGATTTTAGCAAACTGATGAGGAGAAAAAAATTAATGCAATTAAAGTGTGGAATGGGAAGGGTCTTTCTCTGAATTTTATCAAATATATTTAGATTTAAGCCATTGTAATAGGTAATTATAATTTCTTCACAACTGGGTAGGTTGACAGCAAGTTGGAATAGTTAACGTAAGTCTAACTCTGGTTAGAGCAACTTCAAGCATCACAGCTTGAAGCACACAGTGCCACAATGCATTCATAACTATATTTCTCTACAACTAGATAAAATTAAAATATTTAGGGAATTGTGAAGGTAAAGGATGGAAGAATGCTGCTCAAATAAGTGTTATAGGATTTTAAGTGAAACAGAATAAAGCTTTCCTGTGCTCATAGGATATGCTGTGCATTTTAGCCACCACCATTTGTAACCTGGTGTCCATTAAATAAGTTACTTTTCTTTACTTTTATAATTTATTGTATTTTTAGTTTGTTTCATTTTATTTGTGTATGTGTATGTGTGTGTGTGTGTGTGTGTGTGTGTGTGTGTGTGCACATAGAAACTCAAAGCCACCTTCTCATATTGTGAAGTGGTTAGTTTCTATTAGAAAATATAAGTGTGCATTCTTTGGCTCAAGTTTTAAAGGACCACTCAATGACTCCATGAAGAATTTGGGAAAAAAATGAATCTCTCATCCAGATCTCTCAGTTATTGCAGCAAAATAGACAAAATAGATGGCTGATGAAAATATTTTAAAAATAATTTACTAGGTGAGAATGTTGCACAGTGTGTTTTCCTCTTACTCACTTTTCCTCCTTTCCCCAAACAATTCTCAGACTCACCACCCACTTATACAACCTGTGACCATTTGTTTTTATTTCAACTCACCAAGGCCAAATTGTGGTGCCTTACTATGCTTAGATATGCAATCTTCCACTAGAGTGTGGTAGACTTGCCAGGATCTATATTCTTAGAGAAAACTGGCTCTTCCTCTTCCAGCAGCTCTCCATTGCTAATAGTTTATTGTCTAGCAGTAGAGTTCCCTGTCCATTCCCCTATCCATTCTGGGATTCTACCTGTCCTCAGCTTGTACAAGATTTGTGCATATGGCCACAAGTGCTGCGAGTACATATCTACAGAGGCAAAGATGTACCTAGAAAATACTTTCTTTGTTGTCTTTCCTCTATCTCTTATACTTTTCCTGTCACCTCTTTTCCAAGTTCACCCCAATCAGAATAAGCTGAGATAATACCTAAGATTTTAACAAATGCTTGTATGGATGTGGGAGAATGGTAATACTTTCTCACTGCTATTGGAATTGCAAACTGTTGGAGCTACAATGGAAATCAATGAGGATATTCCACACAAAGCTCTAAATAAATCTACCATATCATCCAGCTATACAACTCTTGGACATATATCCAAAAGAAAATTGTTTTGTAAATTTTAATAGTGTACTGAATCTCACAAATATTCTTCTAAAAATTGTAGATTGGTCAAGATACTCAATGGAGGAAATATCATTTCATTTTTGTTGCCTTTATAATCGTTCATGCTTAGTTGATTTTCCATGATCAGTTTTACTATGAGAAAAAAGAATCATCTGTTAAAGATGCACTATTGCATTTACTGAAAGTGTCAAATTCATCATATCATGTCCTTTCTGTGAGAGCTCAAGGGAAGAATTTCTTTAATGCAATAATATCAAGAAAATAGGTTGCAAGCTTTCTGCTGAATTCTAATAAGGTTATAAACAATCGTATCTACTCTACATTTGAAATTAAAATTTGGCTTAAGTTTCTAATATACACAAATTAAGTAGTATGCTGCATGCCACATAACCATATTAAAACCTGAACAATTATATATTCTTTCATTTTTATTTCATCCAAACTACTTTCTATTCTCATATTTTTCATGATAGTTATCTTACATGAGATTATCATTCTTGACAATGCTGGAATATTAATGATACAGTCATGTATGTACATCCTCCCATTCTGACACAGTTTAAACAATACCCTCTCCCTTCTCCATCTACCCCTGTGTGTTTTGTAGTATCAACTGATTAGAATATTGCAACAATTAGCTTCTTCCCTGATATTTTCTGAGCTATCCTTCACCTATATTACTTCTAATCTTTAATCTCTTAATATTCTATTTATTTAGCCTAGTTCAAATGCTTTAATAATAATCAATTAATATATTAATGTAATGGGAGACTTGTTTTAAATGACTTATTATCCCAACTACATGTAAGTTGATGTTTTTTTCAGATGAAGAAAATGATTTCTTAGTCAGTAAAACTCTTATGACCATTACTGGTATATGGGAGGAAAGAATACATTGTTCTCACATAATTGTTAAAAATTCAAATTAAGATTTAGCTTAAGTTGTCAATACACACAAAATAAATAATATGTTGCATGCCATGTATCCATCTTAAAACCTAAACATTTAGTTATTCTTTCTTTTTATTTAATCATTTATTTACTTCATTCAACACAAAAACACATTGTTTCTTATATAATGGCTACATTATCTTTCACAAATTGTAGTGGCTATGCTTAGTGGCTGTTAATGAGGTAACTTATTACCTTTATTCATTTGCTTTCAGAGCATTTATCAAATTTGAAAGCAAGTCTTCTTTGAAGAACAGGTATAACAGCTAAGGTAGTAGTACTTTACACTTTCTTACTACAATGCTGTGGATCCATGCAATATTTGCATTTACTGTTACTACTAATGGCAACAAAAAGTTACAAGTGTCATTATTGCTGTGTATGACATTATATTCCAATTGCTTTTTATGTCTTCACAAATGTTCAGTGAGGTATATATATTTATCTGCATTTTATAGCCAACAACATATTCTATCTTTGCAAGTGGGATGTTAACCGTTCTATCTGTATAGTGGGATGTTAACCGTTCTATCTGTATACATGTATGGCATAAGGTTGAACTTCAGCAACATCATTTATCACTTCGATGACCCATTTTACAGCTTTTATTATGTATTTCTCCGTAATTGTCAAAACTAAATAAATTACATCATCTCTATTTTCACTTTTCTTTTATCCCTTTTTCTCTGTCTCCATATTTTTTTCTTTCTCTATGGATGACCATGTAGTTTAAGATTATATTGAATGTTCATAGACCAATGATATTTTTATGCTCTGTGATGTAGTCATAGGTATAAATCAAAGCACTGTCTTTCTTTGGCCTCAGTGTTTGACATCACTGTTATGCATCTACCAGAATTTAACATCCATAATTATTATTAGATTATTTTTAAAAAGATTTATTTATTTACTATGTAGACAATGTTCTGCCTGCATGTATGCCTGCAGGCCAGAAGAGGGCACCAGATCTCATTATAGATGGTTATGAGCCACCATGTGGTTGCTGAGAATTGAACTCAGAACCTCTGGAAGAACAACTAATGCTCTTAACCTGTGAGCCATCTCTCCAGCCCTTATTAGATTTTTTTTAAAGCACTATTTTAAGAGATTATTTTTTCTAAAAATAAGGTTTCTATTTTACTCTTTGAAATAAGAAAAAAACTATTAATTTAGTGTTCAAACAGTTAAAGATGATATATATTTTGATTCCTTCAATATGTACATATTAATACAGAAACATATACATGAAATACTACAGAAATGCCTTTAACATTGGTTAAATAAGACAATATTTGTAGGTCTCTGAAAGTGTAATAACAAAAGTAAAACAAACAGAGGTTCTAGGAATGATCTGCATTAACATAATACGATTTCTTGGTTGTTTCTAGTGGAATTAGATGAACACAATATTTAAGGAAAAAGAAAAAAGTGAGTTATATATAGCCGCTTTCCTCCTTATCACACACACTAAAAGAGAGGAGGATCAGGGAGAAAATGTAGAGAAAGCAGTGGCGGAGAAAAAAGAGGAGGATGAGAAGGAAAAAGAAAAATAAGAAGACAAAATTGATTCAAAGGCGCTATAGTCAAGCTTTCTGGGCACTGTGCATTTCTTGAACATTAGAGAAAGAGTAAAAAAATTAAAATGTGAATAACAAATACTTCACGAATTATAGAATAGGGTATAGTAGAAGAGTTAGGAAATTCATGCTTCATTCTGTTTTACCACCAGTCACAATACCACACTGTGCTATTGCCAAGAAGTATATGTCTTTCAAGAAAAAAAGGGGCCCATCCACTTATGTTCTTCCATATTCTTTAAAGGTTTTGCTTCATATTTGCCATCTCAGACTTCATGACATGAAAACCACTCACTTTCTTAAGGACTTACTATAGTGCATGACCACCTTCATGTTCTGAATATTTGGATTTACACACACACACACACACACACACACACACACACACATCCTAAGAAACAACTGCCCCCTCTCTTCTTCCTTTTTCCATGTTGCAAGGGGCATTGGCAAGTAAGTAACTCCTCTTTTTGTCTTTATTTAAATTTTTTTATTATATTTATTTGATTGTTTCTTCAAGAGTTTATATGTTTGCACATATGTGCCAGGAAGTATTATAAAGGCCACAGGAAAATTTGTGCAAATCTGGTCTCTCCTTCTGCAACATGCATTCTGTAATCAAATTCGGGTCCTCAACCTTGGCAGTAATCGCTTATACCAAACGGGCCTCTCTTCTGAATGTTTCCTAATTCCATCATGTCTATATGTCCACAGAGCTGAGTGAGCTTAAGCAGACTTCTCACAATATGCCATGTTCTTTACCTGAAGTTAGGTACTACTTGAATACTCCTCTGATATTGTAGCTTCAATCTGGTGTCTAAAGCTGGCAAGATTGTTCTAACTGTAGTTCACTCACCCTTAATCATATACTTAAGAAAAACATAATAAAATGTTGACTTCCTCTTTTATTCAGTGCTTCTTTTATTTGAATGTTCAAAATCAACCTTCTTCTTCTTGGAATTTTGCAGAAAATTGCTTATATATGATAAATCTGTAGGGAATCCTCCTCACTTTCCACCTTCTATGCTAATATCCTTGGCTCCTACCCTGTATGTTAAGCTAAAGGAATTTGAACAAGTTCACTAGAATTTTTCTATTGTACTACCAATTGTTAGTTGAATATAAGTTAGGGATTTTAAGAGTCTCATCCTTAATAAAGTAGTATAAGAATTTATTATTTCAAAATTAAATAAAAATGCACAACATTGGAAGAGAATCTGCCTTCAGAAGAGACAGTGGAGGTGATCTATATAAAGTAAAATGGAACTGAAATGTCCTTTCGCTTACAAGTACTAATGAGGTAACTTTAATGCCAAAGTCCAAATTATAATACTGCCAATCTCTGAAACTCAGGGCTACAGGTTTCAGTGGCTTCTTAGATAACCACAAGGGGGAGAGCTCCAGTAATTCATTCTTCAGTTAAAGGCATTACTCGCTGAGCTTTGCTGTTTTGCACCCACAAGGACATTCTCTTTGGGGCACTCCAGAGACCTTTGTTATGACTCTTAGTCCTGAGTTCATGAAAAAGTCATGTATACCCACAATTCAATCCCCCTCTTTAGAAGTCTCCATGGACACTATATAAAGAAGTAGATATAAATAGACATTAATCTTTAAGAAGGAACTATCATCTAGAATCACTACCTACTACCTAGGTTCCAGGTAACACACATTTCCATAGTCACAGCTCAATCATTAAAGAAGCAGTCTAAAAGAAAGTAACACCCAAAAGGAGCAAACAGTGTTTAAGTCACATGTACATCAACTGACAACAATGGTTCAATGTCATTTCTTTGAATTCACAGAAAGTGATACTGAGTAAAACAGGAGTAAGATGCAAATGAGAAGGCAAGGTTTATGCTCATGAACTTTCCCTAGAAAGACATCACTTGGTCATTAGACCAGTATCTTCCAATAGGAACAGAAAGACAAAAAATAGCGAAAAAAAGTCTCCATGTTAAGAAACTTTAAACCGCCCATTTGACAAAGTACATCAAGTAAACAAAGTATATTTTATTTTGATTTTTTTCAGTAAAGTTGGATGGATATAATAAAAAGAATCACTACTACTTCAAACCTGAAATTTATTTTCCTGCACAGCACAATAAAGATATTGTTAGGCGGAGAATTTAGAAAATACACGCCAAAAATTATTTTCTAAAGAAGAAGTTGAAAAACACCTATTCCTAGCAATGTTTCTAGTCATGTGTGAGTCTGGTGTTTTAAACTCACCCTTGGTTCAGTGCTTCTACTGTGTGGTGAGTCTGTGTCCACATTCTTTCCCAGGTCCTTTAGAATGTTTCTATGTTTCTAAGACACATAGAAAAGGAAAGCAAATGACATGAAACTGTGGTGTTCATTTATTAATAATAATGATGACAAAGACCTTACTGGTTTAATGTTACTTAAGTCTCTGCCCATGAATGGTGTTGAGCTCAGTAGAAAATGATTATTTATGGATAGAGAATAGTGTCTGTGATGCTTTACCACTTGAGTGAAAAGAGATTCTTCATCCCACAGCACTGGGATGTATCTTGTCTGGGAAATAACAAAAACTTGGTGGACAATACACCCATGCTCTGGACTAATCATAAACTTTAAATTTATGGAGACAAAATATCTGATATATATTTTATTATCTTATTTCCTAATTAAACTAATAATACATAACTACTTGATTGAATGATTATTTTCTTTTCTTCTTCAATCCATGCATATGTTATATTCTGTAAATTAAGTAGTAATTCTTGAAATAACAGATTTTAAAGTCAACTGAAATAATGGAAAGTAGGTAAAAATAAGCACAAAATCTTTTTTTTTTTGATACTTTATTTACATTTCAAATGTTTCCCCTTTGAAAATCCTCCCTTTGGAACCTCCTTATCCCCTCCCCCTGCCTCTTTGAGGGTATTCCCCCAGCCACCCAGTCTCTTCTTCCCTCCTTAGCATTCTCCTAGACCAGGGCATCTAACACACTCAGGCCCAAGAGCCTCTCCTCCCCCTGATGGCTAACAAGACCCTCCTCTGCCACATATGTGGCCAGCACCATGGGTCCCTCCATGTATATTCTTTGGTTGGTGATCCAGTCTCCAGAAGCATCTGGAGGACAGGCCAGGGGACACTGTTGTTCCCTCCATGGGGCTGCAAACTCACTCAGCTACTTCAGTCCCTTCTCAAACTCCTCCATCTGGGACCTCACGCTCAGCCCAATGGTTGCTGTGAAGTGACTCTTGGGTATTCCGAACTTTTGGGCTAATAACCACTTATCAGTGAGTACATACCTGGTTCATTTTTTTGTGATTGCATTACCTCACTCAGGATATTTTCAAGTTCCCTCCATTTGCCTAGGAATTTCATGAAGTCATTGTTTTTAATAGCTGAGTAGTATTCCATTGTGTAAATGTACCACATTTTCTGTATCCATTCCTCTGTGGAGGGACATCTGGGTTGTTTCCAGTTTCTGGCTATTGTAAATATGGCTGGTATGAACATAGTGGAGCATGTGTCTTTATTACATGTTGGAGCATCTTCTGGGTATATGCTCAGGAGTGGAATAGCTGGGTCCTCAGGTGGTAGTATGTTCATTTTTCTGAGAGTCCACCAAACTTATTTCCAGAGAGGTTGTGTCAGCTTGCAATCCCACCAGCAATGGAGGAGTGTTCCTCTTTCTCCACATCCTCACCAACATCTGATGTCACCTGAGTTTTTGATCTTAGCCATTCTGACTGGTGTATGATGGAATGTCAGTGTTGTATTGAATTGAATTTCCCTGATGACTAAGGATGTTGAGCATTTTTTAGGTGCTTCTCACACATTCCAGTTTCCATCTATGATTATTGAGAGTTTTGCTGGGTATAGCAGCCTTGGCTGACATTTGTGTTCTCTTTTGAGTCTGTATGAGATCTGCCCAGGTCTAGCTTTCATAGTCTCTGGTGAGAAGTCTGGTGTAATTCTGATAGGTCTGCCTTTATATGTTACTTGGCTTTTTTACCTTACTGCTTTTAATATTCTTTCCTTATTTTGTGTATTTGGTGTTTTGACTATAATGTGACTGGAGGAATTTCTTTTCTGGTCCAATCTATTTGGAGTTCTGTAGGCTTCTTGTATATTTATGTTCATCTCTTTCTTTAGATTAGGGAAGTTTTCTTCTATAATTTTGTTGAAGTTATTTACTGGTCCTTTAAGTTGGGAATCTTCACTCTCTTCTATATCTATTATCCTCAGGTTCTGTCTTCTCATTGTATCCCGGATATCCTGGATGTTTTGGGTTGGGAGTTTTTTGCATTTTGCATTTTTTTGATAGTTTTGTCAATGTGTTCTATGTTATCTTCCATACCGGAGATTCTCTCTTCTATCTTCTGTATTCTGTTGGTGATGCTTGCATCTATGACTCCTGATTTTTTTCCTAGGTTTTCTAACTCCGGGGTTGTCTCCTTTTGTGATTTCTTTATTGTTTCTATTTCTATTTTTAGTTCCTGGATAGTCTTATTCATTTCCTTCATCTGTTTGATTGTGTTTTCCTGTAATTCTTTAAGGGATTTTTGTATTTCCTCTTTAAGGGCTTCTAGTTGTTTAACTGTGTTCTCTCGTATTTCTTTAAGGGAGTTATTTATGTCCTTTTTAAAATCTTCTATCATCATCATGAGATGTGATTTTAAGTCTTAGTCTTGCTTTTCTGGTGTGTTGGGTATCCAGAGCTTGCTGTGGTGGGAGAGCTGGGTTCTGATGATGCCAAGTAGCCTTGGTTTCTGTTCCTTATGTTCTTGCCCTTGCCTTTAGCCATCTGGTTATCTCTGGTGTTAGCTTACTCTCTTTGACTGTGGCTTGTCTTTCCTGCAAGCCTAGGTGTCAATACTCTTGAAGACCAGTTCTCTCTGAGAGGAATTTGGGGTTGGAGAACTGTGGTACAGGGTCAGCTCTGGGTGCAGACAGAAACCAGAAGGATCCAGTCCCCAGCTGTCCCTTGTTTCCTGTGTCCTGATGGCTCTACAAAGGTCTTTCTTGGTCCAGTAAATTTGAAAGGAAATGATGGTCTTTCCTGTGCTTGAATGTGTGTCAGCACTCCTGGGATACTAGCTCTCTCCTGGCACTATTTGAGTATGGATCCCTGTGTCACAGGATCTGCTCCCAGGCCACTGAAAGAAACCAGAAGCCCACTCCTCAGTCCCTGTATCCT
Source organism: Rhynchomys soricoides (assembly GCA_019843965.1). Taxonomy (NCBI): domain Eukaryota; kingdom Metazoa; phylum Chordata; class Mammalia; order Rodentia; family Muridae; genus Rhynchomys; species Rhynchomys soricoides. The sequence goes on along the minus strand of JADRCH010000271.1, from coordinate 2,613,672 downwards.
GGGTATTCCAGGTAGGTCCCTCTGAGCAGACAGGCTTGCCCACACTCCTGGGAGGCTATCTTTCTCCCAGTGCTATTTTGCTATGGAGCCCTGGTGGCCCAGGCAGAAGACTCCAACCACAGATGGAAACTGGAAGGCTCCTTCATCCCAGCTGTTTCTCAATCCCTGTGAGCACAAAATCTTATTCAGACATTATTAGCATGCACGTTATCAACAAAACTGTTTATGTATAATATGCTAAATTTGTATGTAATATGTAAATGCAAGAGTGGATACAATTATATGTCTATCAACCCATAAAACACTCAGTGCACATTATACTTCATGGAATATATTTTGCCTGGATAATTTGAGACAGATTGTGTAATAAAATGAACATGGCAAAAGTGGGTTTAAGTCAGGAAACAGAACAGTAAAGCAATTTCCTGAGTTATTTAAATGCTTTTAAAGCGAAATGTCATTACATCCTTCAGTTACACTAGCATATAATTACATAAACATCACAAATAACAATGTCTCACTAAAAAAAACAGAAGTTATTATAGAAGAATTCTTTCATATCATAAACCTTCATTTTAAGCTCAGGTAAATACACAAAAAAGGGAATTATATTTTATCAGCATTTATTCTAGTCATGAAATCATCAATAATTACTATAATTTGAAAGTTTACCTTTAACTTCTGAAAAACTTTTCTCAATCTTAATAATAATATTTATTAAGCATAAAGTTCATATATTATTTTAGAGTTAAATCTGATTAATATTTAATATTTATGGTAAGTTTAACAAAAGAGTTAAACCTTGAGTTACACTTTGAAAATTATTCACTGTCTTTTGTAATCAGTTAAATATTTGCAATAATTTTAAGTCTTACTAATTATAAATGGATTAATATATGAAAAATAACAAGTAAATATTGTTCCTAATTTAAAGACTCAGACAGTCTACAAAAACCTTAACTCTGAGTTGCTAATGCTCTGAGACCACTAAGGAACATGTGAAGTTATTTTATAAGGGCAATAAATATGCCTGAATAGGGACAGAAAATATGAATTGTTGCACTCTTTTAAAAGAGGTGGCCATAAAAAATGGTTGGAACAAAGAACTGAAATGTTAGAGAATTCCTAAAAGCTACAGCAGACCAGAATATTAGTACCTTAGTAACTGATACTAGACTCTAAAAGAGAGAAATGCCAAGAAAAACCCACATCTTAGTAAAACAGAGTAAGAGAATCACCTCCCTAAATCCACCCTGACTCTACAGAGTTATAGGTGAAAGCAGTTAGATTACTGGAGATATGTGAATTGAAAATAAATGAAATGAAGTGGTGCATGCATACTAGGCTGGCCTCAGAACCTGAGGGTGGAACATAGAGCAGGGTTGCTATAAGATGCTTCCAGTTCCAAGAGTCACACTATACAAAAGGTAGTGATATCTACCACTGAAATAAATGATTGGTAACTGTAGTCATAGCAGAGTTCAAACCCAGCTTAACTACAGGTTGGATGGATGCCTATGCACATTCAATAACCCAACAAACCTTAATTTTTGAACAGAATCCTACTTATTCCTACATCCAAAATGCTGAAGCCCATGTAGTGGTAATGACAAAAAAAGACCATAGTCAAGAGATAAGCAACAGAACAAGAGAGAATGAAGCACATGAGGAGTCGTAACTGTCAGAGGTAATGAACTATTTATTAAAACTTTAGTACTATGAGGAATCCCCCCGTGAAGGAGAGACACAGAAGACACAAATAATTAATAATAAATAAAACAAAACACTAGAAGACTCTTGTCTTTCCCTTAAACAGTCAGAATTTCATCTTCTTATAATTATTGTTTTTACTGCAAAATTGTTATATTTATGAAGTCTGAATATTAAAGTTAACTTCAAAATAATGATAAGTAAGAATATATAGTAAGAAAATTATCAACAACTAAGTATGCATCGACAAAGTAAGCTAAAGTTTTCTAGGCTTGACTAGCTACACTATATATGTCTAGCCTATCACATGAAAAAAAAATCACTACATTTTTTTCCCTAGGAGAGAAGACACCTGAGAATGCCTTACCTCACCATTCATGCTCAAGGTTACATACTAGAAAGCATAGAATGCTCAAAAAGAAAAAATAAAAATAAAAAAGCACACAGCTAAAAGTAAATATGTATTCCTCTTCTTTAAAACAACATGATGATAAAATCAAATATTCCCAGAATTTCAGGATATGTAGTCAACTTTTCCAAAGAACTGTGTTGATTTTAGTGACACACATATATGATCTCACCATCCTAACACTTGGGATTGAAAGCAAGTGGGTTTCTGGGAGTATGAAGCCATCCTGGTCTACATAGTGTGCTCCCATACTGCCAAAGCTACACATAGTGAGACCTTGTCTCAAACAAAAATAAAAAAATAAAAAATCAATGAATAAAAGTTAAGTAGGTCAAGCTAGACAGGTGGCTAAGCAATGTGAACACTTGCTGCTCTAGAGTTTCTAGATTTGGTTAAAAGCCAACCACCTGTAACTCCAGATCCAGGTACTCTGATATCATATCTGAACTCTGGAGGCACAGTACACAGAAACAAATGAGGAGGTACTCATACATACAAATTAATATAACTGAATACACTTTTTAAAATCAGCTCTATATTCACCAAATATAGATAATCAATTCTATCATCTCCTTATTTTGGCTCTTTTATTAATTATGGACACTCTGTACATTGTGAGTGAATATGCATGTGTATATGTATATGCATATATATATATACATATATGTATATATGTATATTATATGCTTAGCAACATTTTTTCTTTTCTTTTCAATTTCCAAGATGAAAATGTTAACAATTGTTCTGTGTCCCCAGATAAAGTCACTCAGGCTCCTCCCTAGAGCAGCAAAAGAATACCAGCTAAGCTTGACTTCTTGCCTGAAGAAGCATCTCCTGTAGATTCAACACACTATCCTCTGCTAACCTCCAGTCCTAATTTGTGGCTATATCTCAGTCCCAAACTCAAGCAGATTCCCGCTAATTAACAGCAGGTCACACTTGCCAGAAAGTCATGTGGACTGCCTTCAGACTTTCTCAACTCTTTCTGCTCCACTATACCCAACCCATCAGCCTCCTTCCTATCAATGCAACAGATTACAAGCTGTGGTCTTCATTCACCACTGCCCATATCTCTTTATTCCACAAACCATTATCACCTCTTGACTTCTTTACCAATGGATCCCAGCTTTCAACACCAGCAGTTGTAGAGAAAATTTTATCTAGCAACATGGCTGCTCAAATCATATCCAAAGACCTTCTAGGTCTGTGTGATCTGACTGAAATGGAGACATGCTCTTAGTACTCACCTTGTTTTTTCATTAATTAATTTATTCACTCTACATGCTGATTGCAGCCCCTTCTTTCCTCTCCTCCTAGTCCCACTCTCCTAACCCCCTCTTTCATTTTCACCCTCCCATTCTCCACTCCCCTCGACATCCTCTACCAACCCATACTACATATCCTTTCCCACTGAGGCCGGACAGGGTAGTCCAACTAGAGGAAAGGTATCCAAAGGCAGGGACCAAAATTTCAAGTCAGAGTCAGCCTCAATTCTAAGTATTGTGGGACCCACATGAAGTCCAAGATCCACATCAGTGACTTATATGAAGAGGGCCTAGATCAGTCCATGCATTGGGGTTCAATCTTTGTGAGCCCTCACGGGCTCAGGTTAGTTGGCTCTGTTCTTAACTCCTATCACCTCAATCCCACTACCTCAATCTTTTCTGTTGCTCTTCCATAGAATCCATTACCTATGCGTAATGTTTGGATATGAGTCTATGAATCTGTTTTCATCAGTTCATGGATGAAGCTTCCAATATGACCGTTGTCCTAGGCTCTTGTCTGCAAGTATAGCAGAATTTCACTAGTAGTGTCAGGGGTTTTCTCATTCCCGTGGGGTGGGCCTAATGTTAGGCCAGTCTCAGTTGACTTCTTTTCTTTTCTTTTCTTTTCTTTTCTTTTCTTTTCTTTCTTTCTTTCTTTCTTTCTTTCTTTCTTTAATTTACATCCCAAGAGTGGGGCCCCAGCCCCAGCACCCCTCACAGAGTCCCTACTCCCCCCCCACCATTGGGCAAGTGAGACTCCCCTGGTTATTCCTCTCATCCTCTGCCACTGAAGTCAAACAAGGCAGCCCTATTAGGGAATGGATACCACAGTTAGGCCACGGCTTTAGAAAGAGCCTCTGTTCCAGTTGTTAGAGGACCCACAAGGCGACTGATTCATGTCTGATGCATATGTGCTGGGTACCTCCTTTGTTGGTACATACCTTTAATAACAAATAGTGAAGGTGAAGTTAGAATGTAGAAAGAAGCACCTGTGTTTGGAAGTGATATCGAATTGAGAGACAAAGTGATGAATCAGAGAAAGATTTAATAAAATAGGATATGCTCAACTCTCACAAGAACAGAGTAGAGGTAACATGAGAGGAGAAGAGAGAGAAGGAGGAGGAGGGGATAGAGGAGGAAGAGGATGAAGTCAGTTTTACTTGAACACTTGTTCAGAGACATGTTGCAGATATATTAAGACAAAACAAGCCATAGAATGAAAAGGATCCAGAAGATTATTACGAATTGCCAAAGTTAGTATGAGGCCAAGCAGAGCAATTCAGTCAGAATCTGAGAGAAGCCAGTTTGAATCAGTCAGTGTGGACTGCAATTTGAGCCAGAAGAACTGAGTTAAACCAGCCAACAGACTTCAGAAAGAACTAGAAAAGCTGATCATATTCCACAATAAGTCTCAAAGGATGAAAGCATTCTATGCCTAGATTAGATTGTTCATAATCTAAAAGGTTCCAAGACTAGGCCTAGGATATCGGATGAAGGCATTAAGCCTCAGAGACAACAATTACTACAGGAGAATAAAAATTCCGTTTACAAGGACACTCTTCCTGTGAAGACACCATCTAAGCACATCAGCAAAACAGGCAAAACATAGCATCACACTCTCTGTAACTCCAAAGAGGTAATAGTAAACAAAGAGAAAATCACCAGCCCAACAAAGAAAAACCCAGAAATCAACACCTAGTGCTATTATCTTGCTTAACCCAGATGCTTAGATGCCAACATAAGAACACAATCAATAGCAGGCTGGACAATATGTGTCCACTAGATACAAACTACTATATAGTGTAGACTTGGAATAGTCCAGCATAGCTGTAGCACAAGGACAATCCTTAAGCTTTACTGAGATTATAGAGTTCTTTAAAGAAAACATAAATAAATCATTTAAAGGAAGCCAGGAAAATATGAACTATTGGAGGAAATGAATATAGCCAATAATGAAAGCCAGAAAAAAGCAAACAGCAAACAGTGGGGGAAAATAAATAAAACTATTCAATACCTGAATATAGAACTAGAAACCATAAAGAACAACACCTAATGGAGTTCTGAAAATGAAATATTTAGGAATTCAAAGTGGAACCAGAGAAGCAAGCTCCACCAACAAAATACAGGAAAATGAACAGAGAATAACAGGCACTAGATACTCTGGTTAAAGAAAATGTTAAATCTTAAAAGTTCTTGACACGAACCAGTTATATTCTTGAGCATATACCCACAGGATGCTCAATCTTACCACAAGGGCACTTCCTCAACTATGTTCATTGAGACTTTATTTATAATATTCAGAAACTACCTAGATATCCCTCAATCAAATAATTGATAAATACAATGTACCACATTTACACTACTCAGATGTTAAAACTAATGACATTATGAGATTTGCAGGCAAATAGATGGAACTGAAAAACAGAAAACCATCCTGAGGGAAGTACCCCAAACACAGAAAGACAAATATGGTATGTATTCCCTATTAGCAGTATTAGCTGTTAAGTAAATGATAACCAAGCTATGATCCATGTGCCTACTGAGATTATGTAAAGAGCATTCTTGGGAGCCACATCGATCTCCATGGACTAGGGAAATTGAATAGATCTTGTTTGTGGACATGAAATGTTTCATGGAAGGAACTCCATGCCTGATACGGCATGGTTGGTCAAGAACAAGAAACTAAATAGTCCAAAGTCCCAGGATAGAACCAAACATGATGGGTCTAAAATAAAATTAATTAATTAATTAATTAATTAACAAAATAATTCATTATGATTCTCTGTTATACTCATAAATCACTATCTTTTCCAGTTGTCATCAGAGAGGCTTTCCTCTGCAACAGATTGAAATGAATGCACACATCCACAACCAGACATTATGTTGGGAGAGAGTCTAAATTGGAGGTTGTGCTGGCTAGTTTTGTGTGTCAACTTGACACAAGCTGGAGTTATCACAGAGAAAGGAGTTTCAGTTGAGAAAATGCCTCCATGAGAACCAGCAGTAAGGCATTTTCTCAATTAGCGATCAATGGGGGAGGGCTCTTTGTGAGTTGGTACCATCTGTGGGTTGGTAGTCTTGGGCTCTATAAGAAAGCCAGCTAAGCAAGCCGGGAGAAGCAAGCCAGTAAGCAGCATTCCTCCTTGGCTCTGAATCAGCTCCTGCTCCTTGACCTGCTTCAGTTCCAGACCTGACTTCTTTTCATGATGAACAGCAGCATGGAAGTGTAAGCTCAATAAACCCTTTCCTCCCCAACTTGCTTCTTGGTCATGATATTTGTGCAGGAATAGAAACCCTGACTAAGACAGAGGTCTTCATCAGAGAAGGTGGAGAACATGGCCCACTGAATCAACTGAGCAGGGCTTATATGGAATCACAGAGACTGAATCAGCAAGCAAGCAGCCTCCATGGATCAGCACTAGGTCCTCTGTGTATATGTTGTGACTGTTAGCTAGGTGTTTTGTGGGATTCCTAACTGGGGAAGAAGGTATGTCTCTGACTCCGGCTCCTCACTCGTTTTTCAACTGTTAGGTTGTCTTGTTCAGCTTTGGTGTGAGAATGCTTGCCTTGCCTTTGGTATTCTATTTTATCGAGCTTGGTTATTGTTTCTTGGAGACCTGCTCTTTTATGATGGGAGATAAAGGTATAGTAGATTTGTGGAGGAGGGGAAATAGCAATACCAGGAGACATGGGAGGAGTGGAGAAAGTGGAAACTGTGGTCTGGATGTATTATATGTGAGAATATTCTAATATATATATAATGTTTGTATTATATAATGAAAATAATAACAATCCTTATTTGACTATCACATAATACATGAATTCACTTTTTGCTGTGTTATAGTGACAGATAACACTCTTTTTTTTTTTTTAATAGAATACAGTTTATTCAGGGCATGGGGATGGGAGCTAAGAGGGAAGTAGAGGCAGAGAAAGACAGAGAAAGGGAGAGAGAAGTAGAAGAGTAGAGAGTAGAAAAGTGGAGAGGCTGGCATGACCACGTGGAGGGAGGGAGGGAATAAGAGGGATAAGAGATGTAAGAGAGAGAAGAGGAGAAAGAGATAAGAGAGCCAGATAACACTCTTTAAAACAAATACAGTATGACATATTTTTAATAATAATGGAGACAAACAAATTAATAGTGTCACATATGCTGAGTCAAGAATTCAGCCATTAAATCACATCTTTACATTTTTACACTGTACTCCATAAATGTAATTAATATAATAAAAATATAAAAGCAAAACTAAATTTTGGCAGTTCACATTAACTAATTAATTATACAGTAATGAGATGAATATGCTTTAAATATTAATTTATTTAATGATAAAATATATCTTTGCTGTTCTACAAATATTATTGACATATTTTATACATATCAAGATTATTTATAATAGAAAATTTACATTTAATTTGTAACACAATCAAGTTATGAAAATATAGGATAATAATAGAAATATGTACACACAAACACACACATACAGACACACACATATATACATATGTATGTATACAATACCAACATAGTGAACACTATAAAAAAACAATTGAGTAAAATAGTTGAAAATTTAATTAAATTGAAAGATTTTACATACATAAATTAGAAGACACAATGGAGTTACTTTGCTCTTATCTTCAGAGATAATCTATGAGTATAATTTAAATATACTGTATTATTTCACATATATAAATGATAAAATTGTGTTGCTTTTTGAATATTTTATTCAAACTTGAGAATTTTGTACATGTGTTTTGATCATATTCTCTCCAAGCTTAACTTTATGCCCAGATCCATTAGTGGACACTGTGTGGTTGTAGTGATTGCCAGCATGAGACAGGCATATAAATGACTGAAAAATGTTCTTTCTTTTTATCTGATGGTGGTTTTCAAGAAAAAATTTGCTTCATGAAAAGGAGCAAACCTGAAATTTATATCTACCTACATCTGTTATTCTTTCAATTGTTGTCTCCTTGAATGAAACCATAAAGGTGAAAGAAATCTGGGGATAATTATTCTGTGAAATACTTGATTAATATTCCAAGAATTTAAAAGAGAGATAATTGGATATAAAGAAACTATACATTGGTTCTTATAGCTCTACCTACAATGAAGCATCTGGTGCTCATGACTGTCATTCCCTGTATCCAATTGATCTGCACCTGAGTACATCTGGGTAGGAATGGATGTTGTACAAAATGTATCTTGCTGTTAGAATTTATTTATGCTTGTCCCTGCCCTGAATATGATTATTTCCAATATTTATTGCAGTCATGAGGGAAGTTTTGAAAATGGAGTGTCAAAGTGAACAGAAATTTATCTTAAATTAGATGTTTTCCTCAGTAGCATGAAAGTGGTATAAGACATTTAAAAAGTGGGAAAACATTATGCCATTTAATACATATTACTCAGTTCCTGATGCAAACATGTAACAATCTATTTTACTGCCATTCTGTAAGCACTTTGTTCACCACTGTTGTAATTCAGTCCTGAGAACCACTATGGTAAAGTATAAAAAGGGTCCAACTTCTGTTTTAACAACATGGAGTTAGAAACACAGTTTATAAGACTACAAGAATCAATAACAAAGTAAGAAAGATAGCAAATTGGGAATTTCCATTTCAAAGTGTTTTATTAAGTTCTACCACCTACTCAACATGAGAGACTGTGAAATCAGTAAAATGTTTGTCACATAAGGACCTAATTTCAATCAGAAGAACCCACACAAATGTCTGAAACAGAGAATTGTACCTGCAATCTCAGTGCAGTGCAGAAAGGGTAGGAGGATCTCCTGGGCTGGTTGCCTAGGTGCTGCGCTGACTTAATGACCCATGCCTCAAAAATAAGGTGGAGCATAACTGAGAATAGCATCCAACATCATGTATGCTTTTCCATGAACTGCATCTTCTTTATAGGAAGAGGAGAGTCTTAATAAATAACCTTTTCAAATTCAAATGGTTGACCAAAGTTGAGATGTTTGGAGAGCTCAAGACATTGTACTTTCACATTGACCTAGGCACTGTGCATAGCATCTAAGTTCCTTTCACCCAAATTCATACATTTGTTCATAACATAATACTTAACATCACAAAATTTCTCTAACTCTATGATAGTGGGCCAATCATGAAATCTTGGGCTTCAACTTTCATATCTGTCAAAAGGAGATCATGATGAAGGAACAGAGAAGATCAATTCCACCATACAAAGCATCAAATACAGAACTTGGCACAAAGAATCCAATGCTGGATATTATTATAATTGCTATTACTTGGAGTGTACATATAATGTAACACCCTAGGGAGGAAAGAGTATAATCTCCCTTGACTCAATTAATTAAAACAATGAACTACACAAAACTAAAATTCTCCCAAAAATCCCAAGTTGGGAATTGAAAGAGTCTGAAGTACTAGTGCCAACCATAAGAGGAACTCTCCACCCAGGAATATTTACATATTTCTCTTGACTGAAATAAACATGAGCATATCTTTCATCTTGTCTAGTAAATTGTGGCATTGCAACAAAAAAAAGAGAGTAAAAACCTAAAAGTTGTTTAAGTTTAGCCAAACTCCTTTAATCAATTTGTCTCCTCATTTCCTTCTAAAAGCAAGAAGTTTATGAATAAATGCTCTTGTAACAGAAACATTATCAGTTTATTCCAGTTTACAGAGAATAGGTCCATGCTGAATTATTTGAACATATCCCCATTAATTGTCGAATGAATCTGGCATGGTACCTTGCCGGTACTTAAAACTTTAGTCATATTCTTGAAAACCTTAGTAGGGGAATATTCATCCTGCCAGAACTTGCATGATTCTAGATTTTTAAGCTATCTACTATGAGTATCTCACCAGCTACTGACATATTGCATTTCCCATTGAAGCTAAAGCCTTCAACCTTGGATGAAAACTTAAGACCTATGATATAAAAATGAAACAGCAGTGTATTTAAGATGGAATGTTTACAAAAAGATAAATTAAAATAATGTTCTAAGTAGAGGTGAAACTTCCATCCTGAATAGAACTTCAATAAGACAGGAATAATATCTGAAAATAGCTTTATGAAGTCCCTGAAACTGAACAGATTTACTTGGGCCTTCCCTCTCCAAGAGTATCTAAGCAAAAGTGGCTGCTGAGAGTCAATCTCAGATTGGTTACGCTGCTTAGAAGAGGATTAGGCCAAGCAGCTTGTAAGAAACAGAGATCAGGTAAGCAGTCAGAAAGAAATGAAGACTGATGTGCTATCTCAAGACAACTAGGCTGAAGGAAAAAGACCTCCTCCAAACTGTTGAGCTACTTGAAGACAAGGCAACATATTCCAGATTTTACCTGTACTGGAGTAGGCTTGATGACACAGCTGTCTGAGTCATCTCTGCTCCTGTTAGTATTTCTGAGCCATATTTCTATGAGTAACCCCAATAAAACTCTTTGCCTAACTGAGGTAGACTTTACTAATGTTCATATTTTGTTCTGCCATTATTCCTCATCTGAGGTGAGTTGTTGTGTGTTCTTGTCTCCCCAAGAAGAATGTCAGACAACCACATAATCTCCAAAGAAGAGACTGGGTACAGGCTGAAACATAGATGTTTATGGTCTGGAATCTACCAGAGATCAAAACTTTTGCATGTTGTAGAACCTTTTAACCAATCAGCATACCCTGTATTTTTGCCAAATAGATACAAAAGCATCTACCTTGTAGGTTGCTAACAACATATTCTACAAAACAATGTGGTGACAGAGGCAGGAGATCAACCAGCTTTAGGATGTCATGCAGACAAAGAGCTTTAGAGCTACACTGTCAAACATTCCATATATAGCTTTACATTGGAATTTAAACAACATAGATAGGAACATAGCACTGAGTTAGTACTTAAGTAGTGATCTGTGTATAAGTGAATAAAGGAACAAAAATTATGAATGGAATATACACTGTTTACAACTCTCCAGTCACTTTTTCTGTTGAAGAGTAATTGCTTTCTAATTAATTCTTCATGGCTTTAAGGTTTCTTTGTTTTGTTGATTTATAGTTTATAATAACAACAAATTAATTGCCAGTGAAATTTACATGTAATTAAAATTATATCATAATGTTTTTGTACATAAAAGTATTCTGCATTATCCTGTTTCTGCTATATTCACACTTAATGATTATATTGTTGCTCATTTTAATAAAAATAAACTAAAATAAAACAGATATGTAGTTTTGCTAGCAGTTTTTATTTCTTTGCTTTTGCCTAAAGATTATTTCCTTGAGTACAAGTTATCCTTAGTATAACAATTTTAGCTGGTACATTTTTAAACTACAAATTCATTTATTTTAGTGATCAATTAAGTTATTCACAAAGGTATTATTAGAACCAAAAATATGGTAAATATTTTGTAGTTTCAATATAACGTAGAGGCCAAATAACAATAACATTAGCATGATATATCACCAAAAGAATTCATATTGTATATGAAAATGTATTTTGAAATTTTACAGTAAAAAACAATGAGTCTTTAATTGCTATTCTGTCATTTCTTTTTTGCTATTCCCACACTATCTTCTCTATGCTTAAATCTAGTTCTCAGTTTCCAAATTATGTTTCTTTGAAAACAGTGGCTATCTTTGCTTAGCTTTACTATAGAAACTATTTAAGAAAAGGTATTTAGAAAACCTGTTGAGATAGATCCAAATGAACTCTATTAAGTGCTTTACAGCCCTGAAAATTAATTGGAGCTTAAATGTTTAGTAGAACACAATATTTTCCCTCATTTTGTGACATCTTATCCAATCTTATTGGAACTACACTGATAAGCCACATCAAAAGTTCAAGGCATCCAGAATAAATATTTCCAAATGAAAATCATAAAGAATGCATGTCATACCAATTTGTGGATCCATGCCTCTGATTTCTCATCCAATATTTAAAATATTTTAATGTAACAAGAATACAGTTTTGCACCAACTGCTTTTAGGTTAATAGATTTTTTCCAGTTGGTTGTCATAACTGACTTTAAGCTTGCGAAAGTTGTCAAAGAGGTCTTTGCCTAAAGGTCTATTTGGGAATATAAACTATCTTCCTGATTCCCCGAGATCCACATAAGGTCATTGGGAAATCTGGAAATTTAAATTTCAGAATGCTACTTTCATTTCTCAATTCTAGCCTTTTCTAGTTCTGCTGTGCTGATACTTCTGGGGGAAAAAATTGTATTCTCCTACTTAACCTGCTATCTATTTGTGCCAATTTGTCCTGCTATACTTTTATTTTATGTTTAACTAGTACTTTAAACAACTGAAATAGTACATTCTAGAACTTTGATATTCTATCAGTTCCTTTGTGGCTTCTCAAAGTAGAAACATTTCAACTACACATAGAACTTAGTTTATTCATTCAAAGGCAATCATATGGTTAATTCTCCATCCTAAACAGTGATTGCACAGCGAAGAGTACCACATATTCTGTCCTATTTCCCAAGGGACTTGGAAGCTATATCTCTTCTATAGGTTTTGACGTTTTAGGTAGTATCCATAGAAACAAATTCTAGGAAAATATTTTTAAAATCTCATGAGATTATGAAATTAATGCATGTAGGTTTCAAAAACAAGTACGATTAGAAATTATTTATTTTCTCTTTGCTGTGTTCTACTGGTAAATACCATTTCTGATTGGAAAAAAAGTCACAGCACTTAAAAGTCTGACAGGAATCAATGGACTCGGAGCTTTGCATGTGTTAGGCAAGCACTCTCCTGCTAAACTTAACCCTTGAACCTTTAAGGATTTACAAGAGAAAGTCCTTGCTAAGAATCCAGGTATGCACATGTACTCACAGCTTGTGGGAGACTGAGTCAGGAGAAGCAAGAGTCCAAGAACAACTTGGATTAAATGGTAATTTTTTTTTCTAATAACACATATTGTTTTAAAATCTCAGAATAAATACTGTAATTGCTTTTGCAAATTTCACCATGTACATGATTTCATTCCTATGTGACATGTTTGCCTGGATCCATTTACTATGTTTAATTTCAAATAAGTAGCTTGAGATCATTTTAAAAGTATATTTAACCTCACTTCATGACACTCTAGCAGGTCTCTAAAACATGTGAAATTATACATATGAAAATAAATAGAGATTTGATATGTTAATTCATGGTTTTTATATAAAATGTGAATGTGCATATAAACTCATATATGTCACATATTGTAGTCAGAGACAAACTTCGTTTGTTACATAGGCTTATAAAGGAGCTGAAAGATCTCTCTCACCACTAACACTGCAGCTGTCATAAAGTTGAGGCACAATGCATCACTCATATATTCATGGTAGTGGTGTAAATAAATTTATTGTGCTGTCAGGTGTATTAAAGTATGGCACATTGCAGTTATGCATGAAATATGACTCTAGATAATGATAATAAATGACTGGCACTGGTTTACTTATTTAATGTCCTATATATTTTATGATTATGCTAGAATGTACCCTTTCTATTTGATGAAATGCGGGCAATGTAAACCGTACAAAGCTTTGTGCTATGCTTGCTTGCACCAACAGCAGCCTTGTGCCTTTTATACCTTTCCCATTGCTTCCAGAAGCCACCTAAACTGTTAATTTACTGAGGTAGATTACAAAATAATAAATAGTATGCTTCAAAAATAATGCTTACTTGTTTTGTATTAATAATTACGAATAGTAATATTTATGTTACTTACTAATACATTATTTGTACTAGTCATATTTGGCAGAACAAAAAAATCTTAAGACAATAAAGAAGGTTGTCTAAAACAACAGGAAATGAAGAGTAGACAGATTTGTAATTTAATCTGTGTGCAACTATAGAAGTTAAGAAATCAGATAATTTAGTGTTTCTAAACTGAAAACTCATGACAGCCTATAGTTGTGTTCCAGTCTACTTGAGAAGACCAGAAAACCAGCCAATCCACTGTGTAAGTGACTTATGGAAGAAGCCTAATGTTAACCAGAAGTCAGAATAATGGACTAATTTATGGTTTGTGTTCTGTTCTTCTTTTAATGTATTCTATGGATCCTGCCAATACTTGAAAAAGCAATTTCCTTTCTACAGTCCAGAGAGGCCAATGTTAACATCTTCTGCAAACACTTTACAGACACACAAAGTATGAAGTTAAAGCAAGTGAGTGGTCCTGTATAATCCGTCCAGTGGAGTTGGAAGAAAATGTACCATTGTAGAACGTCTCTGCTGTAAGTCACTGTTGTTCTACTGTCCACTACAACTGTTCTCCCATAGAGGAAAATAATGGTTGTATAATCCCTGGCGATGACTGACACCATTACACCTGTGCACAACCTTCACTGAAAGACTAAAATAAACGTGTTTGGGAAGTTGCCTAAGTTTCCTGTAAGGAAATTATGTGCTAAACACGTTATATTTTTAAGAGTTGTTTTATTTTTATTTTTTACACTCCACACTTTATACCGCTCCAGGTCCACCCTCCGACTGTTCCATGTCCCACACCTCCTCCCTACCCCCCTTCTCTCCATGAGGATTTCCCCACTTACCCCCCCACCCCACCGGACCTCTAAACTCCCTGGGGCCTCCAGTCTCTTGAGGGCTAAGTGCATCTTCTCTGACTGAACCCAGAACAGGCAGTCCTCTGCTGTGTATGTGTTGGGGGCCTCATATCAGCTGGTGTATGCTGCCTGGTTGTTGGTCCAGTGCCAGAGAGATCTTGGGGGTCCAGGTTGAGACTGCTGGTCCTCTTACAGGGTCTCCCTCCTCCTCAGCTTCTTCCAGCTTTACCCTAATTCAACCACAGGGATCAGCAGCTTCTGTCCTTTGTTTGGGTGCAAATACCTGCATCTGACCCTTTCAGCTGCTTGTTGGGTCTTTCGGAGGGCAGCCATGCTAGGTCATTTTTGTGAGTGCTTCTTAGCCTCAGTAATAGTGTCAGGCCTTGGGATCTCCCCTTGAGCTGGATTCCACTTTGGGTCTGTCACTGGACCTCCTTTTCCTCAGGCTCATCTCCATTTTTGTCCCTGCAGTTCTTTCAGACAGTAGCAATTATGGGTCAGAGTTTTGACTGTGGGATGACAGCCCCCTCCTTCACTGATGCCCTGTCTTTCTGATGGAGGTGGGCTCTACACGTTCCCTCTCCCCACTGTAGGGCCTTTCATCAGGGTCCTTCCCTTTGATTCCTGAGAGACTCTTACCTCCCAGGTCTCTGGTACATTCTGGAGGCACTCCAACCTCCTACTTCCTGAGGTTACCTGTTTCAGTTCTTTCTGCTGGCCCTCAGGGCTTTAGTCTTTGAATTGCATTCTCTTCTACCATCTGCAGGGAAATTATAGGTATTTTTCCAGATCATATTAGTTTGAGATAAACTTTAATACACTATGATTTCTATATGCTACATATTCTCTACAATAGATCCTAATTCTGGAATAGAGAGTGACATTTAAGCCATAAAGAGACACCCTGAAGTTAAAAGGGTATCATATAATAAATAGGAAACTTAATGATCTGAATGCATAGGATGCCATGTAAACATCTACAGGGCATCAAATAGAGTGTTCTCAAGGAAAATACTATGCTCTGGATATAAACAAAAGGTTAGGAATACTTCAAAACCCCAGGTAAGAAATCATGTTCCTAAGGAATCATAACAGTTTGCCTGTAAAGGCAGACACTCCCTGATATAATATTGCACGAGTCCATTTGCTAGTAAATAATTCAGTGTTGTTTTAAGTTGTTGTGCAGATAAGACAGTATTAGGAACAAAATTATTTCAAAGAATAAAAGCAGGATTACAACTACAGAGCTACTGAAATAAACACGTTGCTTATGGATATTATTTATGTCCTGGCTTTGAGGCTGGATTCTTGAAAATTCCATGTAACCTAACCCAAAGCTGAAAATCACCATGATAATCCCCACTCTCATTCCGCTCACTTCCCAAGGTAACCATTTTTCTATCTGTTTTTCTGAATGGATGAAGTAATTCAAACTGCCCCAATGAAGTCTAATTAGGATGCACTTATATGTTTATCTAGGGAAAAATGTGTCCAAAGCTAAGGAGGCATTACAAAGAAAATAGACCAACCCGTAAGCCATTACCTTAAGAAAAGAGCAGTTGCAGCTTGATTCAAAGTGTGTGTGTGTGTGTGTGTGTGCGTGCGTGTGCGAGTATGTGTGTGTGTGTGCGCGTGTGCGAGTGTGTGTGCGCGTGCGTGTGTGTGCGAGTGTGTGTGTGTGCGAGTGTGTGTGTGTGTGAACTCGTGCTTTTTTAATGGAGGGTTTCCCTCAATTTTACACTTTAATCCATTTCATTTAAGATGATTTATATAAATTTTAAGAGGACCCATACATTTTTATTTTGAGAAATGTTTGGGAGACTATCTCTATGGTATGTCAGTAGCTCCCTGCTCCCCACCACACATACTTTTTAAATTGGTTATTTTATTTATTTACATTTTAAATGTTATTCACCTTCCTGATGGATAACATTTCCATCCACAAACCCCTCCACAAACCCCCTATCACATCCCCTTCCCTCCTGCTTCTATTAAGGAGATCCCCAACCCACCTGTGCACCTGCCTCACTATCATAGCATTCCCCTACATTGGGGCATCAAATACACATAGGACCAAGGGCACCCCTCCCATTGATGCCAGATAGGCCATTCTCTGCCATATGCAGCTGAAGCCATGGGTCCCTCCATGTGTATTCTTTGGGTAGTGGTTTAATGCCTGGGAGCTCTGGGGTGTCGGGCTGGTTGTTATTGTTGTTCTTGCTATGGGCTTGCAAACCCCTTCAATTCCTTCAGTCTTTCCCCTAACTCCTCCATTGGGGTTCATGTACTCTGTCTGATGGTTGGTTGAGAGTATCTGCATCTGTAGTGGTCAGGTTCTGGCACAGCCTCTCAATGGACAGCCATACCAGGCTCCTTTCAGCAAGCAGTTCTTGGCATCCACAATAGTGTCTGCAGATGGGTTTGGTGTCTGCAAATGGGATGGATCCCAAGGTGGGGTAGTCTCTGAATGGGCTTCCCTTCAGTCTCTGTTCCACTCTTTGTCTCTGCATTTCCTTAGATAGGAACAATTCTGTGCTGATATTTTTGAGATGCGTGGGTGGCCCCTTCCCTCAAGCAGGGGCCCATGCCTAACCTCTGAGTATGGTCTCTACCTTTTAACATAAAATCTCTTTTAAAAAAACTAATCATTTTGCTTGTAGTTTTGTTTAGGGTTGAGGCTCTATGAGCTTCCCTATTCCATGTTAGTGTGGTCATTGATGTCATTGATTTTTATTTACTTTTTTAGCCAGTCAAATACCAAGTGGTCAGCACTGAGATCAAGTACATACAGGTAATGTTGTATGAAGTGAGTAGGTTGTAGTTATATTTTTAGGACTATATGTATATTGATTGTATTTGTATATATACTTAAATAAGAAAGGACATGGATTTAAGAGAGAGGAAGAAGAGCATGGACAGAATGGAGGAATGAGAGGAAATTGTATATAATTGGCAATTGTTTTATAATTTCAAAAATAATTATAAAACACACACACAAAGTTTGAACAGCAACTACAATGGAAATCGTGATGAAAGCTCAAGGGTGTATTTGAAATACAGATATTTTCCATTCACTGTGTGTAAAAACCACTGAGAATTTTCGAAATCATGAGATGCTGTCTGAAATAATGAGTTTTGCCTTATATGAGTAACTTATTTATTATTTGATATTCTTAAATACAGATGTATCTGGTGATATTCTAATTATGGACAATGGTTCTCAACCCACACATGAGACAAATGAACTTCCTTTCTTTTCTCTGTAGGTGACTCGAGTACAAATTTTTTGTACTTTTAAGAAATAGACATTTCCAGCTGAAACACCCCTCTCTACCCACAGTAGAGATCTGGTTCCTAGTAAAACTCTGACTCACAGCCTCTACTGATATAATTACTGTCTTACTTAACAATTAGTGTATTCTGGAATGAACAGCTACATATTCTTCTTGAATGTGAATCTGTCTTCATATGTTTAGAATATATTTTATGTACATTTCAATATATGTACATCTCAAACACCACTGGATTCCCTTTATTTGTATGTCATCAGGAAGCATTTTGTTGTTAATAAATAAAATTGAGCACATACATTGTATTTCATTATCTGTTTGTTGGAATCAAGTAATATTAGATTTATGAACTCTAGAATTATTATACAGTTTATAACATGATTTTGATTTTAAATATTTGTATCACAATAAATTTTATGGATTTCCTTTATTTAAGTTAATTTGTAGCCATTATATTATTTTCTTATTCAAGTATCAATTTTGCCAAGTAATACCTATCTTTACCAGTATTACTGGTACTTATCACATTACTTGATTTGCAGAGTAATAAGTGTTTTATTAAATTATTCTCTCTTGCAATTATTTCATATAGTTCCAATTTGATCCTTTTTTATTATTTATTTTATTTGTTTACATTTCAAATCTTGTGCCCCTTCCCAGTTTCTCCTCCACAAACCCCCATCTCAGACCTCTTCTTATGAGGGTGCACCTACACTTGCCCACCCACTACTGCCACACCTCTCTACCATGCCTGTACACTGGGGCATTGAACCTCCACAGAACCAATGCCCTTCCCTCCCACTGATGCTAGATAAGGCAATTCTCTGCTACATATGTAGATGTGCTTGCAGACATGAGCCTAGTATGTGTAGCAGAGGACTACCTTGTCTGGTCTCAGCAGGAGGGAGCAGACTTAGTCTTGTGGAGGCTTGCTGCTCCAGAGAAGGGGGATGGTAGAGGGGTGAAGTGGGAATGGGTGGTTGAGAGGGGGAGTACTGTCTTAGTGGTAAAGGGGGGATGGGGTTGGGGGCTTGTGGATGGGAAATGAGAATGGGAATAGCATTTGAATTGCAAATAAATAAAATAATTAATAAAAAATAAAATAATTTTTAAAAAGAGGTCTGGAGCTGGAGAGATGTCTCAGATATGAAGAGTGCTTACTGCTCTTACAGAGGTTCCAAGTTGGGTTCCCAGCACTCAAGTAAAGCAAGTCACAAGTGCCTGTAACTAAAGCACTTACTGTATCTGATATCTTCCTTTTGTCCCTCCAGACACCTGGACTCATGTGCAAGTGTCTGTATTAAAACAAGGAAACTTGTGGTATTAGAATTTGCAAAACCTGAAAACAACTTAGGTCTAGCTAGGGATATTACCAGCTAATGTGTACCTAAATCATTGTTCAAAACAAGATAGTTTTTGCCACTTGCAAATGGTAACTGAAACTGGAAACCAAATATTAGTACTGCTCTCTATGTACTTTGAACCATTGCAACTTTCTTTCTGCCAAGAAAAGGCAACAAATCCACAGAATAAAGTCCAACTGAGTTGTAGAAAAAAGGTATACCCTGATCTTCTCCAGGTTCAGTATTCATAACATTTGCCCAACAACCTAAGGAAAATACACTATCACAAGTGCTTCATATTTCTACAAGCTAAGACCAGGAGAACCTACTGGTAGAACAGTATTATATAGATATTCTGAAATTTTTCTGGTTTTTTTCTAGTATAATTCAAAGCATTGGTCCATTTGTAGATTATTACAGTTTATATACTATAATCTTTTGTTATCCCCTTAATGTTCAAGATATTTATCACAATGTCTACTCTTTCAGTTCTGATATTAAAATTAGTATTTCTTCTTCTTCTTCTTCTTCTTCTTCTTCTTCTTCTTCTTCTTCCTCTTCCTCTTCCTCTTCCTCTTCCTCTTCTTCTTCTTCATCTTCTTCCTCCTTCCTCCTCCTCTTCCTCCTCCTCCTCCTCCTCTTCCTCCTACTCCTTCTTCTTTTTCCGCTTCCACTTCTGCTTCCACTTTTGTTTCTTCTTCTCCTTCCTGCTCCTCCTCCTCTTCCTTCCCCCTCTCTCTCCATCCCACCTCCCAAGTTGGACTGGTCATTGGACAACCTTTTCTTTAGTCTCTTCTCTAGTTTTGTCCCTGCAATTCTTTATAGACAGCAACAATTGAGAGTCAGAAATATTGACTGTGGTTTGGTAACCCCATCCTTCCACATGAGGCCATGTCTATCTACTACAGGTGAACTCTTTGAGTTCCCTCTCCCCACTGTTGGGCATTTTAGCTAAGGTTACCCCTACTGAGTCCTGAAAATCTTTCATCTCCCCATTTGTTACTTGGGTTTTGGATTCTAACTTCTTGTGTTCTTTATATATATTGGATAGAGAAGTTTTTCCCCATTTTGTAAGTTCCTGATTTGTCCTATCAATGCTGCTTTTTGCCTTGCAGAAGCTCTTCAGTTTCATGAGGTCCCAAAGTTCACCCACATTTGTAAAAGAAATTTAGAAATTTACTAAAGCTCAAAACACACATTGAAACTCACACATTAATAATGGGAGACTTAAAAACCCCACTCTCACAAATGGGCAAGTCATTGAAACAAAAACCAAAGATAAACACAATGAAAGTAACAGAGGTTGTGAAACAAATGGATTTAACAGTAGTCTACAGAATATTTCATATGCTCATCTTGTTAGATGCTGCAAAAGTCATTTTAAAAGTCTTGGAGAGATCAGTAATTCATGGCACAAACCTAAACATAATAAAAGCAATATATAGCAAACCAACAGTCAACATCAATAAAATGAAGAAAAATTTGAAGCAATACCACTAAAATCAGGGAAAAGACAAGGCTATCCATTCTGTCCCTATCTGTTCAATACACTGCTTGAAATACAAGCCAGAGCAGTTAGACAATAAAATTAGGTTGAGAGCATAAAAACTGGAAAGGAAGAATTCAAAGTATCACTATTGGCAGATGATATGATAATATAAATAAACAACCCCAAAATTTCACCAGAGAACTCCAATAGGTAATAAACAATTTCAGCAAAGTGGCAGGATATAAAATTAACTCAAACAAATCAGTAGCCTTCTTTATAGAAATCATAAACAATCTGGAAAAGAAATTAGGGAAATAACACCCTTCAGTATAGCCACAAATAGTATAAAATATCTTGGTGTAACTTTTACCGAGCAAATGGAAGATCTTTATGAAAAGATCTTTAAATCCTTGAAGAAAGAAATCAATTGAAGAAGACCTCAGAAGATGGAAAGTTCTCTGATGCTCATGGATTGGTAGGATTAACATAGTGAAGATGGCATCTTATCAAAAGCAATCTACAGATTAAATGCAATTCCCATCAAAATTCCAACACATTTCTTCACAGACATGGAAAAAGCAATTCTCAGTTTCACATAGAAAATCAAATAGTCCAGGATAGTCAAAACTATTCTCAACAGTAAAAGATATTCTGGGGGAATGACCATCCCTCACCTCAAGTTGTACTACAAAGCAATAGTGATAAAGACCACATGGTATTGGTACAGACAGAGATAGGTTGATCAATGGAATTGAAACAAAGACACAGAAAAATCCCAGACATCTATGAACACTCACTTAATCTTTGACAAAGAAGCCAAAACCATTCAGTGGAAAAAGAAAGCATCTTTAATAAATGGTCCTGGTCTAACTGATAGTCTTCATGTAGAAGAATAAAAATAGATCCATAATTATCCCCTTGCACAAAGCTCACGTCCAAGTGGATCAAGTGACTCAACATAAAACAAGATACACTGACTCTAATAGAAGAGAAAGTGGGAAAGAGGCTTGAACTCAGTGGCACAGGGGGAGATTTCCCTGAAGAGCTGTCTTTTAAATAATCTGGTATAAAGAATGAAGAAAGGGGACTTGTGAAGCTTAACCAGGCTTCCATTTTTTGTTTAGCCTGAGATTTTAGTTTATTAACTCTGAAAATGCTTCTCATTACCTTCACCCACCTTATATGGGACAGATATCTAAATTGTGCTACAGTTGTATACTGTTCCTTATCCAGTATTCTTCAGCTAGGCACTAATATAACCATAGCATATATGACACTGAAAAATAGTTTATCTTGTGGATACATGTTGTTAAGGATGACAGGTTTCCTTTCAAACAAGACCTCCAATTCTCCTGTTGCCAGAGCACAAAAGGATTTTCCCTTGATAATTATTGTGAGAACCTGGTTGAATTCCTGAAAGTAAAACTCACAAAATGATGGAAAAGGATAAAGGTGGCAACATTGGATACAAACAGCACTGCCAGCTGAAGCACTGTTGACAACAAGAAAGATGTAATCAACTAGAGACTGAAGATATGATAGGACAAATCTTGTTTCTTCTCCATACTTATTCATAGACTATTATGAAAAATAGGTTGCAGTACTTATATATTCTGATTGAGAAGAATTTTTTCTAAGTTAATCATTATTCCCTGAGAGCATCATATATCCAATTAATTATGCATATATAAGTAATATATAATGTATGTATGTATATTGCATTTCTTCTCTCAGTTGGATGGATGTGAAAAATTAGAGGCCCAAAACATTGGATGACTATCACCAAGAAAATTTCTTTAAGACAGTATTCTAAGACAAGAGATATTAAGTAAATAATAAAAATGTGAAAAAGAGATTAATGGCACAGCTTCAATTGTAGCACTGAAATTAAAGATGCAAAGGAAAAGTCATTGCAAGAGGAAACTATAAATTAAACTCATATCTCACCACTTAAGGAGAATCTTACCCACACATCATAGTTTGAAACCTGGATGACTAAGGAGGGTTGCCCTTTATATATGGTATTATTTTGGGATGATTTTAATGAATAAAAGTTTCAAACTTGAAATTCTTACTCAGAATATTCATTTGATAATCATCAAAAGAAAATTCAGTGAACATGTAGGTGTCAATTTCTTTTACTGAAGATACTGTTTTTAATTTTTCAAAGTTGCTTTGCAATTAATTCTCTGATATCATGATTTACATAATCAATTTTCAGTGAGTTTTAACTATGTACTGGTAGTTAATTATTGGCACCTTTTTGGTCTTGTTAAGTGTTATGAAGTTATGATGTAGAGACATCATCAGAAGTGTGTTTCTGTTTTGATTAAGGTTAGCTGTTAATATATTGTGGCATTAGTCTGTATTGAGAAATTAAATTATTCTTTATGATTCATGGTGAAGAGGAAACATAACTTTACTGATGTTGTCATTTGTGTGGTAGAGTTATTTATTGAGTTTTATAATAAATATATTATTTTTGTTTTTGATACATCACATAGTCTAGCTTATTATTAAAGAGGCATAGATTATCTACCTTCATCATGATATATTATTCATTGGTACATGAAGTTTACATATCATCTCTATGTGTTCTAAATTGGATAAAAAATTCTAGACCTAAGGAAAGGCAATTATTTTCTTCATATCACAATTTTATTGGGGCATATTTTAAATAAAGTACCTATCTAATGTAAGGATTGTGTGTGTGTGTGTATATATATATATATATATATATATATATATATATATATATATAATGAGGATAAAAAAGATGGAGCAGTCTGAGAACACTGAAGTCTCTCTATGTCTACTCAAGAAGCAAAACATATGCTCAAAGTAATTGCATTTTAATGATCTCTTTTTGTCAATGCTATTACCAATGACATTTGCCTCTATCCATTGAAAGACAATTCTATTGAAGGAATATAAATGATGTATGCTTCCTGTTTGTCCATTTTCTGTGCCATCTATCAGTGCATATGTACAGTTCACTTGAGATTAATTAAAGGAATAAACTCAGAATATTAAGAAATTATATTGCCAATATCATTTTCCTTGTCTGTAGGGGAACAGACCCTCTAAAAACATTTCCTCTCAGTGTTGTTCACACCGAATTTCTAGCAATTCACAAAGACTTTGCAAACTTTCACACTCTGGGACTGGTTCCTTTGAAGTTCTCACTCATGATTTTCTGCTATAGAAAGCATGATTTCTGTATTTTCTTCTTTCCAAATTTACAGATGTGTGCCTTGTCACTAGTTTTCTCTTATGGCTCCAAAAACAGTTGATATTTTTCAGTTCATTCAGATTTTGACTTGTGTAGAATGAGTATTTCCACTCTTCTTACTTTTTAAACTAAAAGACAGAACGGTCTTAATATGCTCAGAGATGCCTGGAGCTTGTGCTCTGGACTATAACACATCTGATATTTTAAACATTACCAGAAACTACCCAACATAGGATATGACCTTTAGAAATTTCTAATTATATGTTAACAGAAAGAAGAGTCGCTATCCCCAGGAGATCAGAAACTCCTAGCATAGAATAATTAAGCACTTATAGATAGAATACAGTAAATAAAATATGACAAAAACCACAAATTACTAGACCTCATGGAACAATAAATTAAGCATTACAATTCTTCTAAGTAGAAAAAACAAACAACAAAGACAAATTCATCCTAAGTATTTGTGCTATATTAAAAGACTTTGTTCATACTCTACACACTTGCCACAATCTCTTGTTCCAGGCTCAAAATAAATTTTCCTTCAGGAGTACATTCCACATGGGTCACTTCCTACAGGTTTCCCTGTTTAGTTCTGGCTACAACACCCAGGACTCTTATGTCAAGTACAAATGGACTCCTTAAGCAAATGTGGTATCAGATATATATATGATCCAGACAGCACTTGCATCATATGAGAAACTGGTCTTCCAGTGCTACTGGAACCAGTTATTTTCTGTACCAGATGCCCAAAGCACATGGACTCCTGCACCTAACTTCCCCTACTGATGCCCGCATATGCTACCTGAAAACCACTGTCCCATCATAGAACAAGATTTCCTGCACAAGCCTATCTGTAGTTACAGGAAATATTTACTCTAAGAATAAGTTGGAGTCAAGCTTCCCCTGCTAAAGATTGACTATGCTGCTCCAGAACTTCTTACTATACTAACCACACAGAGGGACATGAGCTTCACAACCCTACTATGCTTTAGTCCTCTGCTAAAAATTGGCAAGTGCCTCTCCTTAAAGAGAAAAGAACCTTAAATATATAAAAAAAAGAGAGAAGTAGATAAACAAAAAAGGAAAGAAGGAAGGAAGAAGGAAAGAGAGAAGGATGGAAAAAAGACTCAAGCAACATACTACTCCACAGTACAGAGAAAAAAAAATCAAGGAACACATCTATTTCACAAAGTCCTAGTTAAACAATAAGAAAACCTAATGAGAGTGAACTGGAAAAACTTCTGGAAAAAGAACAATTATAATTAGATAATTACTACTGTATTTAAAAAAAAAATAACTATACTGAAGAATTGGAAAATAGAATAAGTCATGGAATATCTTTTATTTATATCTTTAAGATCATCCTAAAGATATTTGTTATTAGAAGTAATATTTGTTTGTTTATTTATTTATTTATTTAGGAGCTGTCAATTTATTTATTTTTGGTTTTTTTGTTTGTTTGTGTCCCGCGCTACCGTCTCGCCAGCAAGAACGACGCGGCACACATAGGATCCTTCTGCAGTAAAGCTTTAATGCATCTTGAGAGGGAGAGCATAAGCTTGCCACGAGTGGAGACCCCGAACAATAGAACACCCGTCCCTTATATAGGTCACAGCGCTTGCCTGGGACATGGAGCTTCCCCATTGGCTCCCCGCATCAGGCCAGATGCAGCCACGAGAGAGGCTGAGACTCTGAGGTGGAAAATTACCAGGTACCTGCGCACTAGCCTGTTTACAACTTGTCCTCGGCCAGATGTAGGCGCTATCTTGTAATGGCGAATGTGGGTGTGACTCAGGCGGCTCCCCACATGTTTGTTTTTGTTTTTTCAATAAAGGGTTAGGAGCTCTTAATTTAAATGTTAGCTCCAATAGGCAATTCTGGATATAGCTTATTATTAAATGATGTTCAGTGAGAAAATAACTTATAGAAATTTTAAAGTAATAAATCTGCAAAATTCCATTATTACTGGTGGTTGAGTTCTTCATGGGTTTTTTTTTTTTAAGTTTTTTACCTCTTCTTCAACAGTAAAAGAAAATCTTACTGAATTTGAGAGAGTAGCAAAGCAGCTTTAAGCAAAGCAACATCTCCAACTGCACTGAGTGTATTTATCTGTTTTCATTGAGGGATTAGATAGGTCATATAATAGTTTTTCTACTGTGCACTTTCCTTCCCATAATGCATCTGACATATCATATGCATACCCAATCAAAATTCCAACTCAATTCTTCAAATACATGGAAAGAGCAGTTATCAATTTTATATGAAAAAATAAACAGGATAGCAAAAGCAATATTTTTATTGATACTATATTTGTATTTTAAATGTTTTCCCCTTTCCAGGTCTCCCCTTTGGAACTCCCCTGTCCCATCACCCCTCCCCCTGCCTTTATGAGGGTATTCTCCCACCCGCCCACCAACTCCCTTCTTCCCTTCCTGGCATTCCCCTATAATGGGGCATCTAATACCCTCAGGCCCAAGGGCCTCTCCTCACACTGATGGCCAACAAGGTCCTCCTCTGCCACATATGTGGCCAGCACCATGGGTCCCTTTATGTATATTCTTTGGTTGGTGGTCCTGTCTCCGGGAGCACCAGGGGTCAGGCCAGTTGACACTGTTGCTCCTTCCATGGGGCTGCAAACTCCCACAGCTCCTTCAGTCCCTTCTCCAACTCCTCCACCTGGGACCCCACACTCAGTCCACTGGGTACTGTGAATTGAATCTTGGGTATTCCGAACTTTGGGGCAATATCTACTTATTAGTGAGTACATACGTTGTTCATTCTTTTGTGACTGAGTTACCTCACTCAAGATGATATTTTCAAGTTCCATCCATCTGCCTGCGAATTTCATGAAGTCATTGTTTTTAATAGCTGAGTAGTATTCCAGTGTGTAAATGTACCACATTTTCTGCATTCATTCCTCTGTTGAGGAACATCTGGGTTGTTTCCAGCTTCTGGCTATTATAAATAGCCAATTCTCAACAATAAAAGAGCTTCTGGGGGAATCAGCATCTCTGACCTCAAGCTGTACTAAAGAGCAGGTAGATCAATGGAACAGAATTTAAGACCCAGAAATGAACCACACACCTATGGTCACTTGATCTTTGACAAAGGATCTACAACCATCCAATGGAAAAAAAGACAGCATTTTCAACAAATGGTGCTGGTTCAAATGGCGGTCAACATGCAGAAGAATGCAAATTGATCCATTCCTATCTCCTTGTACAAAGCTCAAGTCCAAGTGGATCATGGACCTCCACATAAAACCAGATACACTGAATCTAATAGAAAAGAAAGTGGGGAAAAGTCTAAAACACATGGGCACAGGGGAACAGTTCCTGAACAGAACACCAATGACTTATGCTCTAAGATCAAAAATCCACAAATGGGACTTCACGAAATTACAAAGTTTCTGTAAGGCAAAGGAGACAGTCAATTGGACAAAATGGCAACCAACAGATTGGGAAAAGATCTTTACCAATCTTATGTCCAATAGAAGGCTAATATCCAATATATACAAAGAACTCAAGAAGTTAGACTCCAGAGAATCAAATAACCCTATCAAAAATGGGGAACAGAGCTAAACAGAAAATTTTCAACTGAGGAAACACGAATGGCTGAGAAGCACCTAAAGAAATGTTCAACATCCTTAGTCATCAGGGAAATACAAACCAAAACAACCCTGAGATTCCACCTCACACCAGTCAGAATGGCTAAGATCAAAAACTCAGGTGACAGCAGATGCTGGCAAGGATGTGGAGAAAGAGTAGCACTCCTCCATTGATGGTGGGATTGCAAGCTGGTACAACTACTCTGGAAATTAGTCTGGTGGTTCCTCAGAAAATTGGAAGTAGTACTACCTTAAGACCCAGCTATACCACTCCTGGACATACACCCAGAAGATGCTTCAACACGTAATAAGAACACATGCTCCACTATGTTCATAGCAGTCTTATTTATAATAGCCTGAACCTGGAAACAACCAAGATTTCCTTCAACAAAGCAATGGATACAGAAAATGTGGTACATTTACACAATGGAGTACTACTCGGCTATTAAAAACAATGACTTCATGAAATTTGCAGTCAAATGTATGGAATCTGAAAATATCATCCTGAGTGAGGTAACGCAGACACAAAAGAACACACATGGTATGTACTCACTGATAAGTGACTATTAGCCCAAAAGCTCAGAATTCCCATGGTGTAATTCACAGACCATATGAAGCTTAACAAAGGGAAGGCCAAAGTGTGGATGCTTCAATCCTACTTAGAAGGGGGAACTAAATAATCATGGAGGTAGAAGGAAGAAGCAAACTGGGAGGATGGAGGAGTGGGAGGGAAAAGGAGGAGGCAGATCAGGTATGGATGGAAACAGGAGAGAACTGCAGAGGGGCAAGAGAATGAACAGAAATATGTAGCAGTGTATGGTGGTAAATGGGCAGACCTCTTTTTGTTTTTTGTTTGTTTTTTTTTAATCCATGGTTTTCCTTTTTTTCCCTATAGTTTCAATATAGCAGGACTTGGTCTCCAATGTAAAATAAATGGGAACCCTATTTCCAGAATGTAAATCATGTTTCCCCCAAGCTATGGATCATCATTCTTAATATAATTGTAACATAGTGTCTTATTGTATACTTGTCTTTGGTCCATTTTCTTTTTCTTTTTTTTCCCATCCTCTAGATCCCTCCATGTGTACTCTTTGGTTGGTGGTTTAGTCCCTGGAAGCTCTGGGGGGTCTGGTTGTTGATATTGTTGTTCTTCCTGTGGGGTTGCAAACCCCTTCAGCTCCTTCAGTCCTTTCTCTAACTCCTCCATCGGGAATACGATACTCAGTCCAGTGGTTGGCTGTAATGATCCTCCTCTGTCTTTGCCAGGCTCTGGCAGAGCCTCTCTGGAGATAGCTATATCAAGGTCCTGTCAGCATGTACTTCTTGGCATATACAATAGTGTCTGGGTTTGGTGACTGTATATGGGATGGATCCCCAGGTGGGGCAGTCTCTGGATGGCCTTTCCTTCAGTCTCTGCTCCACACTTTGTTTCCATATTTTCTCTCATGAGTATTTTGTTCCCCCTTCTAAGAAGGACCAAAGCACCCACACTTTGGTCTTCCTTCTTCTTGAGCTTCATGTGGTCTGTGAATTATATCTTGGGTATCTTGAGCTTTTGGGCTAATATCCACTGATCAGTGAATGCATACCATGTGTGTTCTTTTGTGATTGGGTTACTTCACTCAGGGTAATATTTTCTAGTTCCATACATTTGCCTGCGAATTTCATGAAGTCATTGTTTTTTGTTTTGTTTTTCTACTTTATTTACATTTCAAATGTTTTTCCCTTTCCAGATCTCCCCTTTGGAACCTCCCTATTCCCTCCCTCCTCCCCTGCCTCTATTGGGGTATTCCCCCACCCACCCACCCACCCACTCTCATCTTCCCTCCTTGGCATTCTCCTATACTGGGGCATCTAACACCCTCAGGCCCAAGGGCCCCTCTTCCCCCTGTTGTCTAACAAGACCCTCCTCTGCCGCATATGTGGCCAGCACCATGGGTCACTCCATGTGTATTGTTTGGTTGGTGGATCAGTCTCCAGGAGTATCAGGGGGTCAGGCCAGTTGCCACTGTTGCTGCCTTTCTGGGGATGCAAACTCCCTCAGCTCCTTCAGTTCCTCCTCCAAGTCCCCCATCTGGGACCTCCCACTCCGCTCTACTGTTTTCCTAAAATATAATACTACTGATTGGTAGTTTATAAAGCAAGAGAATGTGTTTTAACAATTTAGGAGACTAGGAAGTCAGAGACAGTGATGCTAAATGTGATGAGGGTGTTTCTGTGAACCATCACATGTCCCTTTCAGCTAGACAGAATAGGCTGAGAAAAAGGTGGAGGGTACAGTCCTAAGTCTCCTAAATTTTATGACACTACTAGTTCCTGGTAAAGTTTTGGCTCAGAGGAAATTACCTAATGCAATAGTTATTCCTCTGGCTTTACGTTCTTTTTCTCCCTCTTTCCCAGTTCTTGCTGAATTTTTCAAGGGGTAACTTAGATATGGGATTAATGTCTCCCATTTATTTTAAGTATTGAACTCTTTTGCCTTAAAAAACAGCAATGTATTATTAGCAGCTTAATCAACTATGAGTTCTCACAGACACCATTGTCCACAGCCAGAAAAGAAACTTCTTCCCACTGAAAAGCAAGATTGGTGAGTGGGAGTAATCTGTGAATATTATCACAGATGTTTTCAATTCAATTCCATAGTCACTTAATTCCCACTTAACCAAACTCTAGCAGTGACCTACCTACTAGACCATTCAATGTTCTCACCCACAAGGCTTTACCCTGTCCTGTAATGCTTTCCCTCCTTCTCAAGTAGAAAGGTAGTTGGCTTTACCTACAATAATTGTTCTATTATTGTACCAGTGGGGATATCTAGCATTTGATAGCATGCTGGTAATTAACTATACAGAACTGTAATAACATTAATAAGCATTCATGGTGTAAACATGTAATAAACAAACTTTCTCTCCCCAAACGCCATTAGAAAAGCTAGCCAGCAGGAAGATTCTTCTTTTATTTATTTTTAATTTTATTTAACCCGTTTTTTTGTTTGTTTGTTTTGTTTTGTTTTACACTCCAGATTTTATCCCCCTCCAGGTCCATCCTCTGAATGTTCTACATCCCATAACTCCTCCCCCACTTCCCAACTCCACAAGAAGGCCCCCAAACCCCACCAGACCTCCCAACTCCCTGGGCCTCCAGTCTCTTGAGGGTTAGGTACACCTCTCTGACTGAATCCAGACCCAGCAATCCTCTGCTGTTTGTGTGTTGGGGACCTCATATCAGCTGGTGTATGCTGACTATTTGGTGGCCCAGTGTCTGAGTGTTCTCAGGGGTTCATGTTAATTGAGACTGCTGGTCCTCCTACGGGGTCACCTTCCTCCTCAGCTTCTTCCAACTTTTCACTAATTCAACCACAGGGCTTACCAGCTTCTGTTCATTGTTTTGGTTACATATCTGCATATGACTCTTTCAGGGGCTTGTTGGGGCTTTTGGAGGGCAGTCATGATAGGCCACTTTTTGTGAGTGCTCCATAGCTTCAGTAATAGTTTCAAACCTTGGGCCCTGTCACTGGACCTCCTTTTCCTCAGGCTTGTCTCCATTTTTGTCCCTGCAATTCTTTCAGACAGGAACAATTATAGGTCAGAGTTTTTGACTGTGGGATGGCAACCCCATCCTTCACTTGATGCCCTGTCTTTGTGGTGGAGGTGAGCTCTACAAGTTCCCTCTCCCCACTGTACGGCATTTCATCTAAGGTCCCTCTCTTTCAGTCCTGAGAGTCTCTCACATCCCAGGTTTCTGGTACATTCTAGAGCCCCCCCCCCTCCTACCTCCGAGGTTGCCTGTTTCCATTCTTCCTGCTGGCCCTCGGGGCTTCAGTACTTTCCCCTCCCACCCAGTACTTGAGCATGTTCTATTTTCCCTTCCTTGTTCCCTCTTCCCTTCCTTGTCCCCTTTCCCACCCAGGACCCTCCCTCCCCCCTCCTGTGATTGCTTTCTTTTCCCTTCCAAATGGGATTGAGGTGTCCTCACTTGGGACCTTCGTCTTGTTAACCTTTCTGAGTTCTGTGGATTGTATCCTGGGTATTCTGTACTTTTTTGGGCTAATATCCATGTAGTGAGGACAAACCATGTATGTCCTTTTGGGTCTGAGCTACCTCACTCAGGATGATATTTTCTAGTTCCATCTATTTGCCTGCAAACCTCAGGATGTCCTCATTCTTAGTAGTTGAGTAGTATCACAATCATATCTTGATTTCTCCACATTATAAAATCAAATATAACATATTCATCATTAAAGGCAAAGCATCTATTGCTGGGATTATCTACCTGTGTGTTGTGACCTCTTTAAGCATTTAATGATCCTTTCACAGTGTTTGCCTAAGATCATCAGAAAACACAGATATTTACTTTACATTCTATAACACTAGCAATCTTACAATTATGAAATAACAATAAAAATTATTTTATATTTGTGAGTCACTACAACACAAGGAACTGTTTTAAAGGATTACAGCGTTAAAAAGATTGAGAACCTCCGATTGAGAATACGGCATACAAGACTTGGCAATAGCAATAGGCCTTACCATTTCTGAGGCCACTGAGCCCTCTGACATCAACCGCCCAATGAAAGGGAGCCAAAACCTAGCACAGGAGATTTTACTCAACTCCTAGGTGAATTCAGGTGCCTTTTTCTATGTAATATAATTTCTTTCAGGATATTTGAATGTTGTGTTTCTACTTCCACACTTTTTCTAAATCTGTAAGACACTCAAGGGACAGCCTTATGTCAACTTGAGCAGATTTCTAACAAGTACTAATTGATTTATAGGTTCTGTGGCTAGAAGAGATACTAAGAAAATATTAGTGAGGTCTTCTATAACACACACAGGCCTAACGTAAGTGCCAATTGTTTCCTCAAGACATTGAGAAGCACTATCTAGTTCACTCTAATATAAACATGGAAAGTGAGAGGGATGTAAAAGTTAGACAGAAAAAGGAGTTTGGGGGAAGGATATCTAATACTGTTTGCAAAATTCATATGGAAATATATTATATATTACATATATATATATATATATATATATATATATATATATATGGTTACAAAATAAAAATCCTAGTGCCAAGAGTGGGAAACAGGTGTTCATTAGATACCCAAAGTAATACTGCTTACTGCCATTGAGTTGTTGAAAAGAGCTGTTCCATCGACACCCAAAAGAATATAGATTATTGTTACTGGTCATGGTTGCTCACCAGAACGTGATGATATGCCTGTGTTTCTGAAGACACCACAAACATTAGTCACAGGACATGAAGAAATCAAGTTGGTACTGACCAAGCAGCTTCCTCCCTTCTGGCTCAGGTTTACAGTACTGGAAGACATTATGTGGGTTGTTGGAGTAAAAGTCAGCAAAGGTCTTTCCCAGATGTGTACCCCATGAACTGCCATATGAGCAGTGGCAAGATAAGCCCACAAGTGCTAGAGTGGCCTAGATTGTATGGGGTTTCCAAACCACTTTCTGATTGAATTTATAGTGCTGGCTCCACAGGAGGAAACACATGCCTAATACTACAAATTTGGCTAAAACCCCCATGCATGATTAGAAAGTTCATAGGTTCCAAGGGTGAACATATTGCTACCTGCTGCTAAATGGATATATAATATCAAACTGCTTGCTAAATCTATCTTTCTTTCTTGTATATTAGTGAAGCTCTCAAACATCATAAGTGAAATCTCTTGTGTAGTAGATGATGGTTAATATAGAAACTTGTAACTTGACAGATTACAAAGAATAAGTGTCAGTGACTGCTCAGACACAAATTTGACATCTATCTCACATCCCTTCACTGGGTTCAGGGACCACTTGAAAGAGGGAGGAAGAAAGAACACAAGAGCAATAGTTTGAGGAGTAAGATTGTATCGTCTGGATATGAAAGAGCCAGAACAGTTGTGAAGACTTTATAATCAAAAAGAGAAAGCCAAAAAAAAAAAATTGTAACCTCTAGCCCTGACTTTGTCTATTTGCTTGCCCCTACTGGCTTCCAGATCTCTTGTGAGGTGTACAATTTTCCTATGCTGCAGTTAATTGTGGTTTCTGTTAATTGGAATTACAAATGGTCAGCTTATCTTTACACTAATTTTCTCAGAGAAAGGGACTAATATTTAGAAAATCCATTTGAGTTGCAAGGCAGTTTGCCAGGTCTATGCATAAATCACTCCAGGTAACACCGTGGTTGGGGGGACATGTAGAGTTTATACAGCTTCCTTCTTTTTGATTAGAGAACTGAAGCTTGGGAAAGAAGAATGACCTTGTTGAAGGCTAAAGCTTAAAGCACAATCTGCTTGTTCGTGTACTCCATATTCCTGTACAGTCCTTATATAATCCCCATGTGGATGGTCATCTATCCACAGTGATTTTTATCTCCCCTCTTTGTCCTGAGATGAAGAGGTTTTTGTTTGGGGCATTCACATCTGGTAAAATTATATCCCTGAATCCATTACTGTAAGTCAGAGTCCTTGAGTGAACTCAATGCTAAATATTTGCCAGCTGTTGACAATATTGAAATTTAGCCCTGGGAGAATGGGGCACAAGCTAGGCACTTGGCCATGGTTCTGAAAACAGAGGTTAAAGTATCCCAAAGATAGACTGTCTTTTCTGCTAGTCTAAGACAGGCCCCAGGGATATTATTAGTCTCTTTAACATCTGTGAGGGGAATTAGAGTTGAAACACAGGCCACTGGCCTCATACTGGGGAAATGAGAGATAACATGCAACCAAAGAAATCTAATCAACAGGAAAAATGCTGTCGTGCCTTTCTTTTAAATCCACTCTGTTTGTAAGAGAAAGCATGCTTTGTCACTGGCACTGACAAGGAGCAATGGCAGATCTGAGGACAGTCAGACTACAGGAAAAGAATTAACCGAAGCACCCACAGCGTTACAGAGCTTTGAACTACAGAGAATAATAAGTCTCTGTGGTGATGTGTTTTTGAACAGGAGAAGTACTTAAAGAGATGGCAAATAGGCTTTGTTTTGAATGTTGCAGCCTCATGCCTAGATCAAATCACATGATGACTCTTTGTAGAATATTTTCATCTACTTCTAATAAGTTACTGAATATTCTAATTTTGGAGCAGAGGTTATTCTTGTTTATTGCTGCCTTAAACAATAAAAGACGCAAACTTGACCACAGAAGACCTCAATAAGAAACTCGCTGAGAATCATAAAATTCTACCTTTCATGAAAACCACGGAGTTCACGGAGTTCAGCCTGTGTGTTTCAGAGATGAATAAACTAGGACACCAAGAGGTGAGAATGATGTTACTCAAGGTCACTGGGTTTATCTCTAACTGCACTACGACAAAATCCAAGGGACACTAAACTATGTCCTTGCAATTCTACCACTCTGTGAACAAACTGCAAATAAGGGTGTTCACGGTTTCCAAGATGCAAGGTAACCCGAGACGTACCTCCTCTATATATCTGTTTGAAAATTATTAACATTTCCCAAAATTTTAAAGAATTTTCTGAGAGTAGTGAATATTGTGGCATGCTAGCACATGCATGTGTATGCGTGCACATATGCGCACACACACATATACACATTTGTATTCACAAAAACACACATGCATACATAATACACACACACACATATAGAACATGTGAACCGGTGCTGTCTCTCAGACAAATACTATGAAATTTATGACAGATTTAATTTAAAATCTTGTATAGATTATAAACCAAATATATTTCAACACATAGGCTTACTTCTGGATTTTGTTCTATGAGAAATATGGGTTCTCTTTAGAGATTACAAACTATAGAGCTTTCTATACATTATAAATAACATATACATATTTTAATACTTCCACTAAGGGAGAATAGTAAATCGTAATTGCATTGCCACTAGGCTTTAATATCTATGCCAAATAAATGTACTTACAATCCTTCTATTTCTTATGTTACCCTTGTTCATTTTCTTTGCTGGCAAACGTCACTTGAAGTATATCTTTGGGAAAAAAGGTACCTTGTTTTCTTAGGTTCAACTTATTGAAACATAGCATTTACTAAATGCATTTATAATGCCTCCTTCTCATTCCCGGATCCTACCCTCCTTTTCTCAGTCTGTAAAGAGGAGACCTTAAGTCAATCCCTCCTCTTTCATTGCTCAAATTTACCATATCCAAGGACAAATGCTGTGAGGTTGATGCTATGTTGACACAAACAACGTGTATCCATCCCATTTGGCCCCACTGTGGATAGTCAATTACCAAAGGGAAAAA
Organism: Rhynchomys soricoides; assembly: GCA_019843965.1. Taxonomy (NCBI): domain Eukaryota; kingdom Metazoa; phylum Chordata; class Mammalia; order Rodentia; family Muridae; genus Rhynchomys; species Rhynchomys soricoides. The sequence continues at coordinate 2,577,576 of JADRCH010000271.1, read as the reverse complement.
GTCCATTATCATTAGTAATGGCAAAACCCCATGCCTATATGAGTGTATTGATGATTAAAAAGGACTTTATGTATTGTGTTTCATATTATAGTAATACCTTGAAGAAATTTCTATTTTCTTTTTTTGTAATAAGAAATGGTGGTTATCTCTTCATTGGTTATTATATATGCAAACAGCTTATATAACTAATCATAAATTAGATTGTTTAGGCTATAAACACACTACATATACACATACACATTATAAATATACATATATATATACATATATATATATAGTATGTGTATATCATTTATAGCAATAATTTAATGAAGTCTTTTATGTATTGGACAAAAAATATTGATATATATTTAAATCATCCTTGTCTTTAGAAGAAGCAAACTAACACATGAAATACCAGTCTCCTGTCCAAGTCCATGTTTTGGTTAGCAAGTGGTAGAAATATAGTTGATTTCAATTTGAGTAGACATCCATTGAGTAAAAATATGCTTGAACTATGAAAATTAAAGAAAAAAATCATGATAAGAAGTGGGAATAACCATCTAACACGAAAATAATTATTACTGTTGTGTGCCTATTGCTAATAAAGCTGTGTGGATGGTGACTGAGACATGAGTTTCCTGCTGGCAACAAAGCTGAGGGAGGTAAAAATGATGGCTTTAGTCTTAATGTGTAAAATAAGAATAGGACTACATATGTTACTAAATGGGTATAGATGTGTCACTTCTATTTAATAAGGGGAGATTTCTCTTCATTGATTTACGATCCACGCACATAATGGATGAACCACATCTGCCTCATTCTAAACCGTATCCTAGTACCAATGAAGAGGGGCTGACCTTAATGACTGTGTCAAATCATTTACTTGCTTCTCTCGTCTTGTCTTCTCTTGTCTTCTCTTGTCTTGTCTTCTCTTGTCTTCTCTTCTTTTCTCTTCTTCTCTTCTCTTCTCTTTGTTAAGTAAGCCAGAGGAAAAACAAGCTTTAGGATTTAGTTTACTTATATTTAAGAATACCTTCATTGCTATACCACTGCAGATAACCTATGTTCTTTTGTTTCAAGATACCTGTCCAGCAGAGGTCTCACATTCCTAGCAACTGCTTCTTCTCTGCTCACATTCACATTGGTAAGAAGGTTTTTATCAAGTATTAGTCTAAGAACACTATTGTGTGCCATATTGTTATTTCCTAAACTCTGTCCACCTCTTTGAAGACATTGTATTTCTAATTCTTTCCTCTTTTTTGCTATCTGCCAGACTAGTAAGTTCATGGTGTCAGATCTAGGCCAAATATCCACAATGATTCCTCTGACTTCAGTGTATGTAAGCTTTCCATTTTATGCCATTTTTCATAACGATGAGCTGTCCAAGTAGCCTTTTAAGTTGTCAAGCCTAACTTATACAGAACAGGAAATTATTTTACAGCCAGCATCCTAAACACCATATAATTAGGGATTTGCGTCTCAGGCACTGAGTTTGGCAGAGCAGGACACTGCATTTAATTTTGGAATGCTGAATATCTGTAGATGTCTATCAAAATCAACAGCATTTCACTTAAGTTTACAAAGTTTCCTTTCTGCTGCTATGATAAACACTGTGACTCAAAAAGTCACTTGGAAAGGAAAATGTTTATGTCATCATGTATCTTACAGTCCATCATTAAACAACACAGAAAAAGGAATTCAAGCAGGAACCCAGACCAGGAAACTGAAGCCAAGATGATGCTTAATGATTTGTTCCAGGCTCTCGTTCAGCTTACTTATTTTCTTACTTTTGTTTTTGGGGTTTTTTATTGTTGTTGGTTGGTTGGTTGGTTGGTTTTGGTTTTGGTTTTTGTTGCTTTGCTTTTGTTGCTTTTATTGTTTGTTTATTTGCTTATGTTTGTTTGTTTGTTTGAGACAGGGTTTCTTTGTGTAGCCATAGTTTTCCTTGAACTTACTTTGTAGACCAGGATGGCCTCAAACACACAGAGAAGAGCCTGCCTCTGCCTCCTGAGTGCTGAGATTAAAGGTCTGCACCACCACTGGGAAATCCCAGCTCATTTATTTTGCAGCCTGAGTTCCACAGCCCAGGGATAACACCATCTAGAATGAGCTGTCTACTCCCACATAAATCAGCAATCAAGAAAATGCCAAAGAGATATCTTCACAGATTCATCATATGAAGGTAATTTCTCACTTGAGGTTCCCCCTTCCCAGACATGTCAAGCTGACAACAAAAATAACCAGGGCACCTACCTATTTTGTCACCTTTCAAATCATCTCTGACAAAGGTAGTTAATTGTTACTACTGACATTATAGGTTGTTATAAACTTTTACATCTTTCACTGCATTTCTTTGCCATCAATTCTATTTCTTTGAAGCCAGTGATAAGTTAATATAGATAGACTCAACTTCAACTACCTGGAGTAAGTACTCTAGAATTAAACTTGGTAGTAAACTGAGTGCCCAAGTTGAAGTAGGTGTCACAATAATGAAAGTCTCTTCTTTTACAAGGATGAATGGTATTTCAATACATATGTATTCACTTGCTTTAGTTGTTTTAATTATCACTTAGATTTATTCTACATTTTGGATATTGAAAATTAAGCTACAATTCACGTAACACCATATCTAATTTTTCAATGTATTATTTTATTCCTTCTAAATACATGTTCAAATCATACCATAGTCATATTTTTAATTAATTTGAAGAAGTGATATATTATTTTGTATTATTTCTATACTAATTTACATTTCTTTTATAGTTCACAAGTTTTCCCTTTTCCCTATATTCTACCTGGCCTCTGCATTTCCCTTTCGATAATGACTAGTTTGCTTGGAGTTAGGTAACAATTATTAAAGTTTTAATTTTTATTCCCTTAGCAATTTGTGAACTTGAGAGTTTTGTTGTTATTTAGCTTATCAGATTGCAATTTCTATGTCTTTTTTGAGATGTGACTATTTATATCATTACAATTTCCTTTAAGAAAATATTTCTTTACTGGAACAGAGAGAAGCTTCAGGAATTTAGGTCCCAACAAATACATGGCAGATCAAAATTGCATGTAACTATACTTCTGGGAGAACAAACACCATGCTCTCCCTTCTGCAAGAATCAAGTATGCATGCATATATGTAAGCAAAATGCTCATACACATATAATGAATATACTTTTGTTATTTTTATATTACTTCTTTTATTTTTGAGATTTGTCTTTTCTACCTTCCTTTTCTTTCTTCCAAGCTCTTCCATATACCATATACTTCTACTTGATATTTTTTTGAAATGTATGGACTTTTTCATTAATGTTATACCATGTATACATGTGTGTATGTTCAGTCAGTCTATGTGATATTACTTGTGTATATGTATATTTTTAGGGCTTCCCATTTGATATTGAATAACTGATTTGCGTGCTTTTCCCTGAGAAGGCTATTTTCACACTCAAAACATTATTCAGTTGTCTGCAATTCTTTGTGTATGGTTATAGCCACCTGGTTTTCCCTACCCTACTCCCTCTTCATGTTAACTTATATTTTTGGTGTTCATGTTCAGCTTGCTTATAGGCTGCCATGTTGTTGACATTATAGTTATCATTTCTTGCATTCATAGAAGATACAGTATCACAGCAAACTCTATTTCTCTGACTTTTACAATCTCTCTGCATTCTCTTCTCTAAAGATGTTGGACCCTTAGGTATGGGAGTTGCACTGTACATAATTGGTGCTGGGTTCCACAACTCTACATTTTGATTGGTTAAGGTTTTCCTTGATGGACTCTGTCCTTCACAAAGCAATGTTTTCTTATTGAAGAGTGACAAGTACACTTATCTGTAGGTATAAGGACAAATATTTACACTGTAATTGTGAACTAGATTGGTTTAATAAAATATAGGTTAAAGATCTCCTCCAATTCATAACTTCACTGGCCCTGGATAGTTGGCTAGGTTTCCAATACCAACCATGATTCCCGTCTTATTGAGTCAAATCAAAGATGTATTGGTTACCACCATGATATTTTGCCACTATTGTACCCTCAGGATTATGCTGCAGTGCTGGTTCCTCTTTTGGTTCATGAGTATCACAGATGGATAGGGCTGTTGATTATTTCCTCCATTGGAAAAGTAATGCCATGAAAACTATTCATCAATTAAGAGGCATTTAGGTCAGGTACAGCTCGGGAAGTTCTGGGTCCTGAATCTGAAGTGCATGGTGTTTTCAGCAAAAAATAACTATATTCCATCTCTAGGGGGTAACCAAGAACAATGTGAATAATCTGTACTGTTTGGGAAATTTCTTGGACAATCCTGACCAACCACACAAAAGAAAGCTTCTCATGACTCATTTTGGACTTTTATTTGATAGTCTTTACCTTTTCAAGGGAGCCTTTCAATTTAAACCCATATGGGAAACTTAGAGTTAAACTGTACATATGTATATTTGTATACTTACTAACATTTACTGCCGATATTTTTCAATAGTTAATAGTATGATTCTTTTTGAGGTTCTCAGATATGTTGCAGTGACCCTCTGCCTACTTCTGTATTTATTCCCATCCCCTTCCATAATTACAACCCCTCACCCTTTGTTCCCAGTTCTTCCATCAGATCACTCCTACCCTCGCAATTCCCTCTTTATTGCTTCTCCATCTCTCTCTGGCAAATGTCCTATTTCCCTTTCCTGGTTTCTGCAGGTACTACAGGATATGAACTCACATCTGAGTATTTTAGGCTAGGAGCCTCAAATGAGAGAGTACATATGATGTTCAACTTTGCAAAGACAGTGAAATAGGATGGATAAAATATGATGAAGCAGGTTAAATCACATATGCTTTGTTGTTTTGTGTCTTCCGTGGAGATTATCCTTAAGTTTAGATTCTACCAATTTGAGAAAGCAAGGGCTCATTACAGTGGTCAGTGCAGCAGCATTCCAGACTTCTCACAATTACCAGGATCTATCAGTACAAAAACTATTAATATATCTTAAAGATATTGTAAACAACAATGACGGCTATATTTTTAAATTCTCTTTGCAGTTCTTATGGTTCTAGCTGTATGACTTGAAATAAGAGGGGGATAAGATAGGGGGTTTGTTGTAGGAAAACTGGAAAGGGGATAACATTTGAATGTAAATAAATAAATTAAACAAGAAGGAAAAAATAAAAAAAAAAAAAGAAAGGCACATTACCTTATCTCTACCTTCGGTGAATAAGTTGAGAGGTGAATCGACTTTCTAACTGTAAAGCCTTCTCTATTAAATTGAGGGTCAAAATCTTGTATTTGCTCTAATATTTATAGTTTTCCCTGTAAATTTCATTGTTTCTTAAAGAAACCTGAAATTCTAACATAAAGAAATATATTTTTAAAAGTACCAAATACAATATTATAAAATCATCTTTCTAATAGCCAGAAAATAGGAGGCTACTAAATAACCTGAATTAGTTTTAATTTGAGAAGTCAACCCTCAAACCCACTGTGACATTAGTTCCCAGTTTAGACATTCCTAATCCACCAATATAAACTATTTTTGTCAATGGGAAAAATGACCTATATGTTTATAGAAGACATCATCACACTAAACTGTACCTTTAAATAACATATTCTTCTAACACCTGCAAACTAAATTTAAATTTTTTCTGACAAGTATTTTAGGTGATAAGCAGTCTAATAATAACATTACCAGTCATGACTTCATCTAGCAAATTAGTTCTGTAGAAACTTCATATATGGCATTTTTTATTTGTTTTAACTATGTGTTCTCTTCTCTATGTAGAAGGTGACGATATTGTGTGGTTGAAAATCAGGTTAAAGGTAGGCATTTTCATTTGTTTTTTGTTGTTTTTGTTTTTCGAGATGGGGTTTCTCGGTTTAGCCCCTGCTGTCCTGGAACTCACTCTGTAGACCAGGCTAGCCTCGAACTCAGAAATCTGCCTGTCTCTGCCTCCCAAGTGCTGGGATTAAAGGCGTGTGCCACCACTGCCCAGCAAAAGGTAGGCATTTTTTTTAGTTGTTTGTTTTTTGTTTGTTTGTTTTTTGGTTTTTTTGTTTTGTTTGATTTTTATTTTTGTTTAACTGTTAAAGAATAATGAGTCAACTTTACAGCACTATCTAAACAGCAAATATTCAATAATTGTCACTTTGCCATGTTTTTAACTATATGAGATGAATTTGGACTGACACCACACTGTTCTTTCTCATTGACAGAATTGGAGAAGAAAGTGCAGAAGGCTACTGTTTTGACACAGTCTATAGAACACCTGGAAACTGAATCTGTCCAGTAGAAGAGCTATTGCCAAGTACTTTGGGACATTTTGCCAGTTGGTTTAGAAATAAAAAGATCATGGGACATAGAGTCATCTGAAAATTGTTCCAACATCTCCCAATTACATAAATTCTGCTAAAATCAAATGAGATAATTGAGAGAAAAAATCATTAAGTTGAAAGCATTTTACGAATGTTGGTAATTAATATTTTTGCATCTCCGGCTGGAAATCATCTTTCCATTATCATTTCTCTTTTTACACCTTGGCAATATGATCTAAATTTTGTCAATGAATCTTTAATTCTCTATATGGATGAGTCCTCTAATACTTGAGTGCATTTTGTTACAATTTTGTTTGGCTAAATTATTATAATTAGAGTCTATTTCGTCTCTGAGCTCTAAAGCCTTTACCTTTACATTTTTATCATGAAACTCTGAGGAGGCAAGGATAAACAGAAAATGTACTAACAGAAAACCCATAAGATCTAAATACCTACCTTGAGAGCTTAAAGTGTATAGTTCTCCTAACCTCCATTTATTGTAATTACAGTTAGATGAGAATTTCTCATTTATTTACATAACAGAAAAATCAAGTAAGATGTGCTTCATAAGTAATAATACATAGGTAAGATAATATCTCTACTTTGAGTTTCTCTTTATACATTAACAGAATCCTATACAAATGCAAATATTTACTATACCATTTATACCTTGGCTGTATAGGTTGTTACCAATGTATATATGAACTTATGTGTGTCTCACTATAGTATATGAGTGTGGTTTGATTATTTTTGTATCACCAAACTATTTCTAATAACTTGCATTTTAATTACTCAGCATGTCCATCTGAAGAAATAGGTTGTGCTGGAGGACTGGACTTAAAGGAGTATCAAGTGCTGTATTTGTTTCCTCATAGAAAAAAATTCACTAACATGATATAGTAAAGACAGTCTTTACTACTCTTGAGTTTGTTAATAAACCTCAGACGTTGGACTGTAAGGAAACCATGCTATAATTGACAAGAAGGTATGCAATGACAAAGACTAAATTCTGATGATCTTTCCTTCCCACATCTATTTCTGCTTTCTTGTTAACATAGTTTGATATGATAAAAATAAGTGTAATTACAAGCTGTCTACTTGAACTTAAAAGCTGCTCAATAAAAAAAATCTGTTTGAAATGGTAAATCTAGCCCCCTACCATGATGGCCTATGAAGGCAAGAACTCTAGATATATAAAGTCAAGGATTCTACTATTAGAGCCACTTCCCTAAGCCAATGTCTAACTGTATATTAAATATTATACCCACAGACAAGTGTCATTCTTAATCACTATCAAAGAAACTTCTTTTTGTAACAAATGGTGACCACTACAGAAAGACACGGTTTTTCAAATTTTGTAGAATACCTGATCATGGGATGCCCTCAAAATTAACTGATATATTTATAGAATACCCTGATACTGACTGCTCTGAGAAAATCACAGAAAATTTGGCACTAAGATCTTAAAAGACAGAGGACTAGGGCAATTGTGATATTGTGTCTTCTGTGTGTGTCAGGAAAGGTACACCTCAGAAATATCAACCACATAATGCCTAAAAAAGACCTGAAAAGTTCCAACTAGCATGATGATGTAGACTGGGGAAATCTCACAAGCTCATGTCCCAAGTTGAAAGGCTATCAGCAATTAAGGCCTGCTGAGAGAGAGTGAAACAGTCTTCTCTACGGATGTGTACCCTGATAGGTGATCTAATCCTGAAGAGTCAACTCTAAACACATATACATAAGACACTAAATAAATTCAGCATGTGGTTTTTATACACTTATATGTATATGCATATGTATATTTAAATTTATATGTTGATGTATGTGTAAGGATAAATATATATATATATATATATATATATATATATATATATATACCTCAAGTTGTTGGTTTCAATGCTAGAGATAATTCCTTCAACTCACCTTGATTTAGAAATAAACAAATTTACTAGAAATTGAGTTCTCCCTGGAACTTGAAGGGCAATGATGACATTAATGGCATTCTATTGTATGTCAAACCAATATAAAAAGCTGCAAACATCTGACAAAGGCTCCCATCCCTAAGTGGCAGAAATTATTGAAACCACAGGGCATATAGCACTCTCTGGGAGTACTTTATCTAGAAGCTGTTGGGGGTGAGCTTTTTGGAGCAGACTACAGTTACCCCTCAATTCATGCTGGTCAGGATTTCTAACAAGAGAGCTCTGCGTTCAGTATTTATGTAGTACAGTGGGCAACTATTTACCTCAGGGCACAAGAGACAATCTGAGTGCATTAGAATCAGTGTGTCATAGAATCATGTTATAGCCTATGGAAACAAAGGCTTCCTTGGAGGTAAGACCTTTGTAAGGGATGCTGCAAATGATAATCCCACCAGTTTGTGTAATTGGCTATTTGAAGGTGTTTTATTACATGAACAACAGTCACTAAAAAAAAAAATGTACAGGATCACAGTATATTTTAGTGATTTACAAAGTTGCTTTTGATATTACTATATTGCATACTTTAAAAATAAGTCCACTTAATTATAAATCCATTCTTTTTTATTAAACAGTAAAAATGTTTTAAAAGTGTCATGCCTACCTCAGAAAAACAGAATAAAGCTGTTGGTAGTCATTATTGTCAGGAATATAGGTGTCTCAGAATGTGGGAGTTTTGGTTTTTTGTTTTTGTTTTTAATTGAATATAGATTCTTCTCAATACATTCCTATCACAGTTTTCCCTCTTTCCACTTCTCACAGGTGTCAGATCTACCAGCCCTCTGTCTCCCTTGAGAAAGACTTCTTACTCTGTAGAGTAGATCTCTAAGAGACAAAACCAAACAAGACAAAACTAAATGCAATAAGACAAAGCCTCACACTGAGGCTAAACAAACAATCCCAACAATTTCCTATAAGTTTCCCTTGCTTAGGCATACAATCAGAAGCTATGTAAGTTATCTCTGTGATCAACCTGAGAACTGGAAGAACATCAGCATAGTGCAATTTTAGAAATGAAAGACACATGAGATTTTAAAGACAGAATTAGTAAAGATAAAAAAATACTAATGAATGAAAATGCACTTTCATAACCATTTCTAAGTTTTCTAAATCACATTATGTCACTTTACTAATGTAATTACAATAGTTACATTGTCCTGGTAAAGTTTAGGCAATACTCAGTAATTTTTAATAAATAATTAGGTATTTACTGAAATGTATGACCAAATATACTATGTTATACATTCTGTATATTGTATTGGATTTAGTAGAGATTGTTCTTTAGGAACTCTGTATTATTTCTAACTTTACTTGATATTTAACTCTGATAGCCAAAAATATAAAGAAGGAAAAAGGAAAGAAGGAAAGAAAGAAAGAAAAATCTATATGCTAAATAAAGGAATTATCTGTAAAATAATTCTGGAAAGAGAATAGAATTTGATTTTCCTAATAGAAATAGTAAATATTAAGAACCATTATTTTGCTTAATGGCTATAATTATAATACAAGCAAAAATGCTGAGGATAGACCTGGGCTCTTATAGTTAATGGCCATGTGACTTTGGGGATATTCAGCCACAGGACATGGAGAAATCAAGTTGTCATTGGCTGTTGGCAAGAATTTACATTGCCAGAAGGTACTGTGAAGAATGCTCTGGGAGAAAAGCTCTCAATAGTTCAACAGCTATGAATCATGTACACTACAATAATGACTACTCAGACAAGTTATGCTTATTGCTGCAGTAGCAACGTGGGCGTTATTGGAATAGCCAACAGATTTTTAATTGGACCAAAAGCTCAGTTCAAAAGATGGAACTCCTACTTGGTACTGTATACCTATTTATGGGCCCATAGTTTGGCAAGTCATAGGCCCTAATACTGTTATTTTTCTTAAAAGATATAGTATAAACTGCCTTAAAGCCATCGACCAATGTAAAGCTCCTTTCTCATCAGGAAAGTTTATTTATGCAGTTTCAGGCAGCCTATACAGAGACTCATATCTTGTCAAATTTAGGAGAATATGTAACTGTGGAATGCTCAGTTCTAAATAATGGATCTGTCTCAAATCCCTCTTCCTAAAGATTTGGGAGAATATCATGAAAGAGTGGAAATTAATATTGTAAGAGTCAGAGATAGAGGAAGATTGCTGGGAAATAATATGTTCTGGGCATGGTCAGGTAATGGCACTCATGAACTCAAATCAGCTGGGCTCAACAGAATAAGACCAGTAAAGCAATCAAGCCATCTAGCAATCCAGTATGGGGAGAAACAGGGCTGAAATAAACCCTGCATCTACCTGATGAACTATTTACAACTAATGGCAATCAGGGTAAGAAGAGTCTATAATTTCTCCAGCAGTATTACCCAAAGTAGCTTTTCCATTTTCATACTCCAGTGGTCCTACTAATTGAAGTTAGGGGTAGAAGGAAGGACATAGGAGAAGGAAGAACCAGACAGCAGGAAGTAAAAGAGTGTGAAAGCAGCTTCAGGAGAAGCTGGTGTGGATATGATCTAAATACATTTTATTTATATGGTCATTTACCAAAGCATATTTTTAAATACAAAAGAAAGTCAAACATTTGAAAGGTGAATTACAGATAGTTAGGTCAATATCAGTGCTAAAGAGGGCTATATTAAGAAACAATTAAAAAAAAAAATCCCAGTAGTTTATACAAATAGTGGAGCAAATTTGGATGAAACAGTTTTTAACCAGAGAACATGACAATGTTGATAATTTTATAACAGCTGAATACAACCGCAGAGCAACAAATTAGATTTCTGAAGAAAAGATTGCTATAGATCCAGTCTAATATCTACAACTTGTATCTCTCTATCTGATCCTCATGCTTGTTCTTACACACACACGTATACACGTACACACACACATACACACACACACACACACACACAAACAAACAAACACATTCATAGTAAATCCAATGAAAGAGAGGAGACTGACAGCTTTTAAACTAATATTTAAAGTGAGAAGCACAGGAAGCCCAATCATACCAGAAAGAGTCTATCTGTTTACCACCTGAAAGCTCATACTGGACAAATACTTAACAAGAATATAAAATGAGACTTATTCAAGGTCTAACATTTTAAGAAATATTAGAGTTAACTATTACATTAATCACAACCTTATCTGCCAAAAACAAGAGTTGCTTTAAGAAGTTTAGGTACAGAAAAAGGATTACATAAGTAATAAATGCAGGTGCAGAAGAATTGTAGTGAGACTCCATGTTGTCTATTGCTTCCATCATTTAGGGTATAAATTCTTCTTCTCTGGAGCTATAACATGACCTTCAGCTTTGATTCCATGGGGCAGCTTCCTATGATATTTCAGGCAAGCATTCTGCTTATGTGCAATTCAACAATTCACATACACTCTTTGATACATAGACTTAAAAATATAAAACACTTTATATACGCTGTTGTTATTCATCTGTTTTTTGTACTTCTGTCCGTCCAATGATGAAATATGTAGGATGTACCATCTAAATAACATACATAAGGGCATTATTCACAACAAATAATGGGAAGTCAAGAGAGAGGATGTCCAAGGTCAGCTGCCAAAGGGATCGCCTTTGTTGCAATAGAACATCTTGTAACAGAATACAAAAAATCAACTCTGTGTAAGTGGTATGTGAAAAGATGCTCATGGGAAATACTGAAATATAGAGGTCAGTCAGTATTAAGTTATCTGGTTCCACAGAAGGGAACTAGGAACTTCAAGAAAGTCAAAGAATGTATGTGTCTACCCAATAAATATGTAACACTTTAGGATTGTATTTCAGGAAATGCAGAAGTTGAAATGTGACCACTGCTTATTTAGTGTTGTCTGACACAAATTCCAAAACGCTATAAGTTGCATTACAATGCTAAATGGGTGAGTGGAAAGGGAGATTTTGATGACACCTCACAATAGGAGAAGAACGGACTAAACAAAGTCAGAGGTACCCTAATTTAGGATCTGAGGAGGCCTTTGAAAAGAAAGGAATTGGGGAAATGACTAAGTCTTAAATATCGAGATGGTTGTGCTAATGGAGAAAACTGAGAAGTAATGTAAAGAAAAGACCATCTGGCAGCATTGGGCACTTGAAAGAAGCTAAAGAACCAGCGATGAAATTTTAGCCCCCGCCCTTTAGAACAATGACACTAGGCAAATCAAATATCTAACAGTACCTCACAGTGAAGGTAAGCTCAACAAAAATGGAGCAAAAGATTATAAGTAATATTGCTTTAACTAATATAGTGTTAGCAGACATAGACAGTTTGGTTTGATTGGACTGCATCCTGCTCACTGACCCCATCCTGGTTACCCTCTTCCTTAATCCTCCCTCCACCCCCATCCCCTTCTCCTCTGAGTATGTGGGTCCCCCTGTGTATTCCCCCTTCCTTGGCACATCAAGTCTTTGCAAAGCTAGGTGCATTCTCTCTTACTGAGGCCAGAAAAGGCATCCCAGCTAGAAGAACATATCCCACTTATAAGCAACAGCTTTTGGGATAGCCTCCCACTCTAGTTGCTTGTGATCCAACACATCTACTACATATATGCAGGGAGGCCTAGGTCCAGCCAATGCACGTTCTTTTATTGGTGGTTCAGTCTCTGAGAGTCCCAAGGGTCCAGGTAAATTGATATTATTGTTCTCCCTGTGGAGTTTCTATCCCCTTTGGGTCCCACAAGACCCCTACTATTCTTTCATAAGAGTAACCAAACCCTATCCACTGTTTGACTGTGGGTGTTTGTACTTGTCTGAGTCAGCTGCTGGATGGATCCTTTCAGAGGACAGCCACAGTAAACTCTTCTCTGCAAGTATAACAGAGTATCATTAATAGTATCATCAATAGTTCGTGCCCATGGGACAGGTCTCATGTTGGCCCCTTATTGGTTGACCATTCCCCCAGCCTCTGCTTTATCTCCTGCCCTTGCACTTTTTGTAGAAGGATACAATTTGGGTTGAAAGTTTTGTGGATGGGTTAGTGTACTTATTGATTTACTAGGGTTTTTACCTGGCTACAGGTAGCTTCTTCAGTTTCCATATCACCAATGTTATGAGTCACAGCTAAGGTCACCCCATTGAATCATAGGAGCCATCCTTATCCCAGGGCTCTATCTAGTCCTGAAGATGCTGGCCACCCCCATCATTTGCAGATTTCCATTCATTCTCATAGCCATCGGGCCATTTCTCCAGTCCCTCGTCACAACTAATCAAGACCCCCTCATTTACCTGTCCCTCCCTTCTCCCATCCAGTTCCCTCCCTCTACCTGTCTCTTATAACTATTTTATTCCTCCTTCCTTCCTGTTTATCTTCTTTAGGTCTCTGGAATGTAGCATGGGTATCCTGTATTTTATGGCTAATATCCACTTATAAGTGAGTACATACCATGCATTTCCTTTGGGTTAACTTGCTCATGATGATATTCTCAAGTTTCATCCATTTGGCTGCAGAATTCATGTTATCTTTGTTTTTAATAGCTGAACAGTATTCCATTATGTAAATGTACCACATTGTCTTTATCCATTTTTCAGTTGAGGGGCATCTTGCTATTTCAAATAAAGCTGCTTTGGACATATTTATCAACTGTCTATGTTGGATGGTGGAGCATCTTTTGGATATATGCCCCAGGAGTAGTAGAGTTGATTCTTGAGGTAGAACTATTCCCAGTTTTCTGAGAAAATGCCAAATTGATTTCCAAAGTGGTTGTACAAGGTAACACTCCCACCAGAAATGGAGGAGTTTTCCCTTGCTCCACCTCCTCTACAGCATGTGATGTCACTTGAGATTCTTACCTTACCCATTCTGTTGGGTATAAGATCGAACCTCAGAGTTTTTTTTTTTTTGATATGTTTCCCTAATGACTAAGAAATTTGAACATTTCTCTAAGTGCTACTTTGCCATTAGAGATTCTACTATTGTGAATTCTGTTTAGTTCTGTACACCAGTTTTAATTGAGTTATTTGGGTTATTGGTGACTAATTTCCTGAGTTCTTTATAAATTTTGCATCTTAACCTTCTATCACATATAGGGTTGGTGAAGATCCTTTCCTAATTTCAAGACTGCCATTTTGTCCTATTGAGAATGTCCTTGCCTTACAAAAGCTTTACAGTTTCATGAGATCCCATTTATGATTGTTGACTTAGAGGCTGAGATACAGGTGTTCTGTTCAGAAAATTGTCTCCGATATCAATGTTCTCAAGGGTATTTCCAAAACATAATAAAAGCAATATATAGCAAGACAATAGCAAACATCAAACTAAATGCAGAAAAATTTAAAGCAAGTCCACTAAAATCAGGGACAAGACAAGGCTGCCTACTATCTATTCTGTATAGTACTTGAAGCTCCAGCAGGAGCAAACAGACAACTAAAGAAGATCAAAAGTATACAAATTGGAAATGAAGAAATCAAAGTATCCCTATTCCCAGATGATATGATAGCATACATAAAAGATGCCAAAATTTCCACCAGAGAACTCATACAGCTCATTAACACCTACAGCTCATTAACTCAAGACAATCAGTAGCCCTTCTTTATACAAATGATAAATGGGCCAAGAAAAAATTAGGGAAACAACGCCCATTATTATAGCCACAAATAAAATAAAATATCTTGGTGTAACTCTAACAGAGCAAGTGAAACATGTATGACAAGAACTTCAAGTCTCTGAAGAAAGAAATTGAAGATATCAAAAGATGGTAAGATCTCCCATGCACTTGGATCAGTAGAATTTACATAGTGGAAATGACTATAATCTACAATTTCTATGCAATCTCCATCAAAATTTCAACACAATTTTTATTGACCTTGAAAGAGCAATTCTCAACTTCAGATGGAAAACAAAAAACCCCAGAAGAGACAAAACAATCCTGAACAATAAAAAAACTTTGGGAAGAATCATCATCCCTGACTTTAAGCTGTAGTACAGAGCAGTAGTGTAAAAGCAGCATGGGTATTGACATAGAAACAGACATGATGAACAATGGAATTGAATGGAAGCCATAGAAATATACCAAAGGCCATTGGATATTTGATTTTTGACAAAGAAGCTAAAACCATGCAATGGTAAAATGAAAACTTCTTCAATAATTGGTGCTGGTCTAACTGGATGTCTACATTTAGAAGAATGTAAATAGATCCATGTTTATCACCATGCACAAAACTCAAGTCCAAGAGTATCCAGGACTTCAACATAAAACCTGATACAATAAATCTCCTTAAATTTTGTAAAGTCCATGCCTTCCCCTTCTCCTCCTCCTCCTCCTCCTCCTCCTCCTCCTCCTCCTCCTTCTCCTCCTCCTCCCTCCCCCCCCTCCCCCTTCTCCCCCCCCCTCCTCCCCCCCCTCCCCCCCCTTCTCTCTCTCTCTCTCTCTCTCTCTCTCTCTCTCTCTCTCTCTCTTTCTTTTCTATGACAAGGTTTCTCTGTGCAGTCCTGGCTGTCCCAGAACTTACTCTGTAGACCATGTTGTTGGCCAGGAACTCACAAGAGATCTTCCTGGCTGTGCCGTCAAAGTGTTGAGATGTATTAAGTATTCCTCTTATGAACATCTTTTCAGAGAGTATGTATGAGAGACAAACCATATGCGTCTTAAAAATTGAAATTGCAAAGTTCATTACTTACAAATTTCATTCAAAAATTCTACAAGAGGAGAATATTAGAGAACTGACTAGGTAATGGCTAGTACAATGAGTTCACCATGTACTTGGGTGGAAAGTAAATGTATAATCATTTTCCTTATGTATATTTTGTCTCCTTAAAAACAAACTAGAATTTGGTTATTGAAGAACACCACTATATTTTATGGCCTGAGATATTTGAGCTGTTTGTATTGTCATTTGTTTTGTAGAGGCATTTGACATGAAATCACCTAAGTGGTTTGTCAGACTATAAGAAAAGTCATGCTAATACCTGAAAACAGGATACAGAAGTCACTGGGGTTATTAATTGATAAAAATTGATGTCCTGTGGGTCAAAGAAAGAAAAGCAAATTCTTAATAAGACCATATCCACAGGTTAGGTAAAGTCCCTGGTTGTGGGATGGGGTCACCCATTCATCCCCATTTTTTTTTTTGGATATTTTGTTTATTTACATTTCAAATTTTATCCCTTTTCCTGATTTCCCCTCTGAAAACCCCCATCCCATCCTCCTGTCCGTGTTTCTATGAGGGTGTTCAACCATCCACCCACCCACTCCTGCCTCCCTGCCCTGACAATCCCCTACACTAGGGCATTGAGTCTTCTCAGAACCAAGGGCCTCTCCTCTGATAGATGTCCAGCAAGGTCATCCTCTGCTACATATGCAGCTAGAGCCATAGATCCCTCCATGTGTACTCTGTGGTTGGTGGTTAAGTCCCTGGGAGCTCTGGGGGGGAAGGGAGGGTTTGATTGGTTGATATTGTTGTTCTTCCTATGGGTTGCAAACCCCTTCAGCTCCTTCAGTCTTTTCTCTAACTCCTCCTTAGAGGACCCCATGCTCAGTCCAATGGTTGGCTGTGAGTTTTGCCTCTTTATTTGCCAGGTTTTATCAGAGCCTCTCAGGAGACAGCTATAGCAGGCTCCTTTCAGCAAGCACTACTTGACATCTGCAATGGTGTCTGGGTTTGGTGTCTATATGTGGGATAGATCTCCAGGTAGGGCAGTCTCTGGATGGCCTTTCCTTCAGTCTCTGCTCCATACTTTGTCTCCCTATTTCTTCCCGTGAGTATTTTGTTCCCCCTTCTAAGAAGGACTAAAATATCCACACTTTGGTCTTCTTTCTTCTTGAGCTTCATCTCCAAATTTTTAACCCAAGATTGCTCTGTCTAAAGGAAATACAGGGAAAAAGTGTGGAGCACTTATCTGGCATCAAAAGGAAGAGAGTCCCTTGGTTCTGTGAAGGCTCAATGTCCCAGTGTAGGGGAAGGCCAGAGCAGTGAGGTGGGAGTTGATGGGTGGGTGGGGCAGCACCCTCACAGAAGCTGGGGAGGAAGGATAAGTAGTTTGTGGAGGGGAAACCAGGAAAGGATATAACATTTGAAATGTAAATAAATAACATATCCAATAAAAGAAAAATATATAATTCAAGAGTATCTTGCTTCTCTCTTTGTGAATCCCTGTCTACTTGATTCAGAGGGTTTTGTTCTCTCGGTGTCTGTAACATCTCTAGCTCTTACAATTCTCCCTCTCACTCTTCTGCTGAATTCCTCTGGCTCTGTCTACTGTTTTGTGGTGGGTCTCTACATCTTCTCTCATAGGTTACTAGATACATGGAGCTTGCATTCCTCTGAACTAGATCATATACATAAACACTATGGTTGTATAACTTGGTGTTCTTGTGAGACTCCTAACAGTAGGAGTAGGGCAGGGTGCTTCTGATTTGCTTGGCTTGGTACCTTTTTCCTCCTACTGTATTGCTCACCCAGCCTTCATATGAGAGTTGGTACCTAGTCTTATTGTAACTCTTATGCCATGTTTGGGACTGTGTTTTTTCAGAATACAATATAAACGAGAAGAAAAAAAGTTAAAAGAGAGTATCTTACATTTAAAAGAATCTCCTTTAGATATGGTTTAGGTAGAAGGCTCACATTTCTTCAAATAATAACTCCTACAGAAAAGGCTGCTATGTTCATCACCTGTAAATGTTGTATCTTGATGCTGGACTGCTCTTGGTAGAGTAATTCTTGAAAAAATAAAAATTGTCTCTCTAGCATAGTTTTTTCTTCAATTTGAACACATGTAAAAAGGACAAAATCCATATTCTTTAATGCCAATTGTAAGATTACTGTTTTCAATATTCTGTAATGAACCCAACTGTCAAATGGAATGTGTATAAAAATATTTCTGCTTATAAGAGCAGTAGAGTGTCTTAAGAGTTGTGATATTTATTTCAAGAAAAATTTCTAAATAAATACCATTTCATTTGAAGATTTATTTCCAGAAAAGTTTCCCTGTAAAATATCAAATGGAACTTACTAAATACTATTTATGAGTATGGGAAGTGAAAATGTCATTTTCTCCAATGAAATTTCACAGGCTATAATAAACATTCTTAGGTCATGTCCTAATGTATTAATGACTTTCTAGTAAGACAGAACAAGAAAGCAGTAGATGGCCAAAATGAAACAAACTTAATAGCCTGTACAGTTAGTACAATCCCTGGGCTAGTTGCTCTGGTTTCTGTAAGAAGGGAGACTGAGCAAGAAATGAAGGGCAAGTCAGTAAATAGGACCTCTCAGTAGCCTCTACATCAACTCCTTCCTCAAGTACCTCCCGTGTTTGAGTTCCTGTCCTGGCTTCCTTCAACAATGGCTACATTGTAAAATTATAAGCCAAGTAAACCCTTGCCTCTGCAACTTGCTTTTTGATCATGGCTTTTTATCACAGCAATAGAAACCTTAGGTAGGACACATATACAAATCTTAGATAATCTGAAGTGTGTGTGTGTGTGTGTGTGTGTGTGTGTGTGTGTGTGTGTATAATAACTTAATCACATTTCTGTATACCATAATTTATACTCAAAATCAAGATCTACAGTTAAGCATCGTGGATAAACATATACAGAAAGATTGGAATGCTGAACAAAGTTCAGGTTTAAAGAAAGACTGCAAATCTTAGTGTGCTTCCAAGTAAGTAAATATCATATAAATTTTCTATTTATTGTTGCGAATTTTGTCCATAAGAGAAAGATAATACATAGATATAAATACATTCATGTGTGAGCAATCACTCACATGTGTGTCTGCGTGTATAAAAAGACAAATTAGGGAGTAATCCACTAGTATCAAAAGTGAGCTATATTTTATTGACTCATTTGCCTAAAGAGTCTCATAGAACCCCTCCAAATATCAAAGACTATGGTCACAGCTTTTGATTATTCTCTATAACCTAGTTGTAAGGTCATATAGCTACAGACACACCTTACATCTTGCTTATATCATCGAACATGGAGAAATTGAAATAATGCTCACAGGCTTCAGTCTTTCTGACTAATGCTCACGGTGCTAGAGGTTACTTCCTAGACTAATAGAAAAAAAACTAATCACCAATTTCACCAAGATACTATATAATTTCACCAAACCTGTGACCTACAACAGAGATTTTACTGCAAGTTATACTGGTACAAATGTTAGGAAAATAATCAACTATCTTTTAAAATTGAATTTAAGGACCATTCAAAGAGATGGAACCTACACAAGAATCTGCTAAAGTGACCATGAACCTGAGATTAGATAGGTCTTAGATCATAAGTGAAAACCTACTGCTACTATGACACTAACAGAACATAGCAACAAAACTACTCCTGATGACATTGCTCTACTTTTAAAGCATAGTATCATTGAATCATTAGAGAAGCTTCTTTTTGCAATAAATACTAATTAACAAAGAGA
This sequence comes from Rhynchomys soricoides, assembly GCA_019843965.1. Taxonomy (NCBI): domain Eukaryota; kingdom Metazoa; phylum Chordata; class Mammalia; order Rodentia; family Muridae; genus Rhynchomys; species Rhynchomys soricoides. Next base: position 2,557,945 of record JADRCH010000271.1, on the reverse strand, counting down.
TCTACACTTGGACTTTGTGTAAAGAGAGAGCCTTTGAAACATTCATCCCTATATGGACTGTGTTTATCAAATCCCTTCCCTCAAGGCTCAAGCATCTATACAGAAGACAGGACAGAAAGATTATAAAAGCCACAGATGGTGGATGACTCCCCCAAAATAGCATCTTCTAGAAACAACTCACAGAGACTGGGGCATCACACAAAGACCCAGATAGGCTCAAACCAAGCAAAATCCCAGTACTAGGGTAGAAGCAGATACTAAACTCCACCTCTAACCAAGAAGCCCTTTGAAATCGATACCCACCAAGAAAGGGAAAATCAACTTTTTAAAATAAGTTCTTCAATATCAACTAAACTCCAGGGCACATACATTCCCTAGAGTAGATGATCAACACAAAACAAATTTCACAGGATTTTGTTGTTGTTGTTGTTGTTACTGTTGTTATAGTTAAATGATTTGTCTTATTGCTTATCTTCTTCTTCCTCTTCTTCTTCCTCCTCCTCCTCCTCTTCTTCTTCTTCTTCTTCTTCTTCTTCTTCTTCTTCTTCTTCTTATCATCTTCGTCTTCATTATCATCATCATCTTCTTCCTCTTCCTCCTCCTCTTCCTCCTCCTTCTTTTTCATCTTTTTTGATTCTTTTGTTGTGACTGATATTTCTGATTTTTATTGAGAGAGAGATAGAGAAATCATGAAGTTGGCTGTGTAGGGGTACGGAGAATATACAAGGAGGTTTTAGTGGGAAAGAATATGATCAAAATATATTGTATGAACAAAATTCAAAAATTTAAATTAAAAAATGTTAAAGAGTAGGTGGGTGTAGTTGCTCTCATATGAAGTATTCTAAAAGAAAACTGTTACATGTTTAAATTACTGCCCATAGGTATTTCATGTAAGTGGACACCTTAATAACTTCTTTCAGAAAACTCTCCTAGAAAGCAAATCTTGTGATTAACTTGTACTCATTACTTTTATTTAACTTTCTAGGGAAACTTTTCTAAATCTAAAAATCATTTCCTAGTCATTTCCAGTAGATGAATAAAACATAGAAATCTGTTTTCTCTAAGAAAACAGTAAACATGGGATAATCTGAAAAATTAAAAAGGAAATGACTTTGTAATTAAAACTAGAGTCATTTTGAAGCCCAATATAATGCTGTTGTTTGTTACTTCCAATTATCTAACTCAATAATCTGGGATAATAAACACATTGAGTAGAGAAGAAAAGTAACTGGTAGATTAACAGTGAAGTTAGATGCATGAGTTCTAAAATACAGTCCAGGATTTACTTCTAGAGAAGTGATAAGATTAAAAGAAAAAAAAAAGAGGGAAAATGTAGGAAACACAGCCTAAGATAAGAAAATACCTGAAAAAGAAGAGCAAAAGTATCAAAACAAAGTGGTCTGTTATGCATATGCATGTATATATACACACATGGGTATACGTATGGTAGGGAGTAGGAATTAAAATTCACCAGCCCTAGAGTGATAAACTATTTCAAGTGGTATGGATTATATGCCCATTATATTCCCCACATCATCCATCAATCTTTTCCTTGTCTAATTCTTTCCAATTCTTTATGTTACAACCCTTTGTTTGAATTCCTGTGAGTTGTACAAATCATATGATCTTATTCTTCAGTTTTGAGTGTTTCTTCCATAAACAGAGATATTTCAGAGTAAACAAAATATATGGGATTCAGATTCCATGGTCATTCTGCTCTGCTGTTCTATGTGAAGACCAAAATAGAAGATAATATGATTTGCTGTCACATGACAGCTCAGCTATGCATGCTGCACAGTCAACATTTCTTTCTGGTTTAACATCAAGTGGCTGAAACAGACTTAAGCCAGTTTTTCTCTACTGGCTTCTGAGCCAAAGGGACAGGAAATCATTACATGGAAAAAAATTCTAGCAAAGGTCACTTTAATAGAAAATAGCATCAATCACCTAGAAGGGAAAAAAAAGTTTCAGTTGATGTCATCTGTCTATGGGATAACATTCATTTCAGTTTCTGTCTTGGATTTTTAAAAGTTAGTCTAACTTTTGGTGAAAGAAACATTAAAAATTAACAATACCTTCAACAGTGATTTCAATGATTTGCAAAAGAAAAGAAGGTTATTAGCTATTTTATGTTATAAGTTAAATAGTTATCTATTTAGAAGGGACAGAGATATATTTTTAAATGTTCATTAAATGGAAGGCTAAAAGAAGATTTTTCTGACAAGTATCCATTGTTTACTTGTTAAGCATACATGTTTAAGTAGCTGAAATTTGATAGGAATGAAACAGCTTTATTTACTTATTTTTTAATGCAGAGTCTTATGGATGGCAAACTGGGCTCAAACTCAGATATGTTACTAAGGATGACCCGCATTTTTGATCCTCCTACTTCTAAATCATGAGTACTAAGATTAAAGTCTTTATCCTATTTTATTGTGCCTTGTTCAATTGATGTCCCTGGGAGACTTGTCTTTTCCGGAGAGACTAGGTCTGAGGGAGAGAGGAAGTAGAGGGTAACTGAGTGTAGTGGAGAATGGGAAGTTGACTTTGGGGTGTATTTTATAACATAATAAATAAAATGATTTAAAAAGATTAAAGTCATGCACTGACCATGCCTTCCTCATGTGTTGTTAGAGATCAAACTCAGGTTTTATGCCCTTGTAGCAAGGACTCTATCTCCTGAGTTATATACCTCCCAGTGTTTTATAATGTCTTAAAATTAGTGATAATTTTTGTGAGTATTTTAAGGGTATGCTACTCATTTCATACAGAAAGATGTGAGGCAAAAATGGAAGGAAATAAATAATGAAAGCAGTAAGAAAGAAGGTGAAGGAAATTTACAGAAATGAAATCAGTTACATAAATGAAAAGAACAATTTTTCTAGTTTTCCCTTAATTTCTAAAAATGTCTCTCTAGAGTCTTCTGGCCTGACATGGTAACAATTCAGACACTTTCCCTGTTATTTTTCCTTACCGTTTTGACTACACAGATGAAATGGTTTAATTTTTGATTAAAATATGGATTTTGATGTTTTCAAGATTCATTATAGAGTTAAATATTGCAAATGATTTTTAAGAGTTCTGAATTCTTCTAGCTCCCAGTGTACACACATATGCTTGGTATCTGACACTTACTTTCACTTGCAGAGAATGGAGATGAAGCCTATGAGCTAAGAACCTTGGAAAACATTTACCTCAGGAAAGGAATAATATCTACAGGCCATATTGAAGAATATCCTAGAGTATGGTCCTCAGAGAATCAGCAACAGCAGCAACTGCTAAGACCTCAGACCTTTTCTTAGACCTCAAGTGAGTCAAAAACTGCAAGTGTGCATTGACCTATGTTTTAACCTGACATCAGAGACACTGCACTCTTAGAATCCTATATTAAAAGGGTCCTGCCTTCATCTTTTCTACACAATATTTCTGAGTTCCCAGATTTATCATAAATAAAAATGGCTACCGAGGTATATAAGTAGAGTATTTGGTAGATATTCATTTGGTCCATTAGACACATAAAGCTGCTTAACTTTGATGATTCTAATTATTTTTTGGCCAGATGATCTGTCTATTCAAAACCATGAGATATTGAATAACCTATTCATTTTGAGTTGATACATCTACAACACCTACACTTAAGTATCAGCCAACACTGCAGACTGTAAGATCAAGACTGTAAGGAAGTCACCTGTGAGATTGTGTCTTCTTGATATGAGAGAAAGGCTACACCCATGAAATCTCAATAATATGACTGCCTAAACAAGACTTGAAAAATGATTACTTCAGTTGCCATGACAACATGAATGGAGAAAATCTCATGAGGCATTACCCTTAGATAAAATCTTACAAGAAATTAGTGACAACTAAAAGAGAGAAAGAGAACTTGTTTGCCCCAGGGATTATCCCTGATTGGTTAGCTAATTCAAATGGTCAATTCTAAATTCATATAGATTAGATAGATAGATAGATAGATAGATAGATGATAGATAGATAGAGATAGAGATATATATGAGTAACACAAAACTGACTCAGGTTGTATTCATGTATTTATTTATACACATGCAGACACACAAATACACAAATATACAACCATAGAGACAGGCTGACAGATAGACAAACAGAGACAGAGAAATAACAACAGACAAAGAATCAGAGACAGACAGAGAGCATGAATTTGAAAATGAGTTTGGAGACATGAGAAGGGCTGGCAGAGAAAAGGGGGAAATTATGTGATTTCATTTTAATAATAAATACAAAAAAATCAAAATATAAATAAATAACTAAAATAATTTTAATGATTTAAAAATGGAAACAGCTTGCAGAATGTGCTGGAAGAAATGATTGTGTATCTGAGGACTTTTGCTATTTCTATTTCCTAAGAACACGATCAAAAAATCAGTAGGCTAGTAGTCATCAGTCTTTTTGTTTGTTTGTTTTTCGAGACAGGGTTTCTCTGGGTAGCCCTGGCTGTCCTGGAACTCACTCTGTAGACCAGACTGGCCTTGAACTCAGATATCTGCCTGCCTTTGCCTCCCGAGTGCTGGGATTAAAGGCATGGGCCACCACTGCCCGGCTAGTATTCATCAATCTTACTCTTCTTAGGCCAGCAAGGATTTTCCTTGTGGTGTAAGTTTATAATTTCGCTATTTATCTGCATGCACTCTAATCGTTATCAACTGGGTGCTCTGTTTAGTCAGAATATGCTTTGTCCTTTTGTTGCTACTTTGAGCAGTATCTGAATAAATCACATTCAGCAACGATGAGATAATGTGTAAGGAATGGTGCTTTGGATGGTCAGGATTTTTATATTTTCACTCCAAGTGTATTGTCTCAGTACCTATTGAAAGAGGACCAAGGCAAAGCTGCCGTATTTATATTTCTACTGTTCTGAGATGAGGGCAATCAATTATATGTAGTCTTAGAATTTAGACACTTGGTACAGATTTTTCAATACTTTCTCTTTTGGGCAACTTTTACATTTTTCAATTGAAAGTTTCATTTACATCCTATATAACTATGAGATCATTGTGAATAAAATACATAAATTCATCAGGTATTAGAAATATTATTCAAATGCTGTCTTTTTAATATTTGACTTATTTCTTTCCTCTACATTTTGTACTTTACTTAGCTTGCCTAAAAGTTTCTTCTTACAGTAGTATTTCTTATAAAAAACAATTAATGTATCAAGTCTTATCAGAAAAACAAATGTCCAGCAAAAGGATAACATCTAGGGTTTTTCCCACTTTTAAAAAAATGTCAGTAGTAAAGAATTTCTAGAATGCTTTCTGCTGTGGCTTTATTCTGTTTTCTCTGGATCTTTTGAATATGCTTCAGATTTGCCAATTGAGCAGTATCACTTCAAATACTAACTTCAAATTTTAAATGTTTTACCAAAATTCAGAAGGCAACAAATCAAACAAAATGCTTTAGGGAAACAGGAAAGATCTAGACCTGGTTTCTCTCTATTCATACTGTGGGGAAGGGCAGAAGAAGAGGTGGACCATCCTTTTCAGTCTGGACTTCGCTCTGACAGGCAGAGTTCTTAATATTTCTCCAAAATCATTTCTTCTAGAGGTTGGAGCTTAGTGGCTAAAGATTCACTATCTTGGACTCAAAGTGGAGACATTGAACATTCTTGGGATGGACACTCTTCTTATAGTATTATGCTCAAGACTTCACAAATCCAAATTATTCAAAAAAAGAGTCCAAATATTGAATAGGAATATTGGCCAAATCTTTCTGTCACCAAATATTCAGGGGAAGACATATCCATGAATAGACTGAAATCCTGAAACCATTATCTTTCTTACCAGTTAACTATAAGAACTGCAAAATCTACCTTTAAGTAAATTAATTCCAACAGTAGACAATATGTCATTAATGTGAGATTCTCTTTTCTAGAAAGAGTATAATATAAAATATCTTAGTGTGCTAGACATGTGAAAAGTAGCAGAATAATTAGCACAACACACACACACACACACACACACACACACACACACATATATATATATATATATATATATATATATATATATCTTATTCTTCAAAAGACTCCATCATTAGGCATGGTTCAGCATGAACTATTGTGGAAATGCCAATAATCCTAGCTCAGAAGACATGTGTGCGTCCTTTTCTGAGATTAAACAGTAATACTTTTGTCCACATAAGATGTAGCTCAAGAAAACACACAATACATGAAGATTATTCTGCTTATATTGCTGTACCACGTATTAGATAGACCCGAGACTTGGGTTTCATAGGCAAGTCAACCACTTTACTTTTTACTGCCAATAATAAGTCAAATTTTTTTCTTGTCTTTACTTTCTATCTTGAAACATGTAAGTATACAGAAATGTACATATTCTTAATTACATTGATTTGAAAAGAACTTTATTCTCCATATTGCATTTTCTGACTCATGAGAATCACAATGAAAGGGCCAGAACTCAAGGGCAAACATTCTAAGTATGGCCATGTCTATACTTCTCAAAACACTAAGAACAAAATCACTGTGGTTAATCCTTAATTTGCAGACCAAGCTTTTGAGATAATTTTCTTTTATTACTGTTTATCTTCCTATTTTACTCTTCATGTTGGTAGTTAGTTGAGCTACATCACAGACTGTCTTAGTGTGATATGTCAGAAGGTTGAAGTACCATTCTAGTGTTCTTTCTTGCTTTCCTTGTGTTTGAGCAAAAGTAAGAACCTAGCCTCGTTAGATTTGGATTCTAAAGTCAGCAATTCTCTGCTCAAATCCCAGCTTCCCATCTGCAAGCTGAATGTCTTTGAGAAAATTATTTAATTAAGTGTCTGTTGTAAATTTAGTGACAGTTATTTTAAAAATGTTTCCTTTAATGTTGAAGTACTACTCTGCTTTACACTGGTAACAATGCTAGTAATATTCATTTGTTGAGCACTTTTCCTATGTGAAATAATCTTCAGAGTAGTTACTACTTTAATCTACATAAGAACTATGCTATTTGATTACATCCTTATTATGGCTATCATCATCATTATTAGCAGCAGCAGCAGCAGCAATAGCAATAACAACATATTTAAATAGATGAGAAAACAATGGCACACCATGGTTGATTATCTGTGACTTGATGACATGGTTAGGGTCATGCTCCTTCGTTCTTCTGAATGCTCAGTTATGAACTGTTCAAAATCTTTATTTTGTTGAAAACTGCTTCAAGATCCATATGGTTCTCATAATGGAACATAAACACACACAAGAAAAAGCTATCAAAACCAACATCAAAGGATGAGGATGTCAACTTTGGTCACTATCAAACAAGGATGATAGGGAAATATAATGTCAATGACAAGAAATAGAACTTGACAGCCTTAATCCAGTGGACCTTAAAGTCCAACAGAGATATGAGAAATGAAGGTAGAATATAAAATCAGTGCATCAGAGGAAAATTGTAAATAATTAAAACTTTCCAGAAACAACTTTCATAAGATACCTTGTTTAAAACTGAGATTTCCATTAGTGCCATCAATCATATTCCTTTCAGTACAGTAATTCATTATATCTTCACTAGTAGATTATCAAATAAAGGACAAGCTTGTGAGTAGGCCTCTTTTTTAATGAACCAAGCATGCTGGCAAGATCTCCCTTCTTGGCAGGAGAATGTGAGGGAACTTGAGAAAACCAGACTATGAACATGTATACAACAGATTGTTTGCTGTGCATGGAAAAAGAAGATTATGAGTTGGGTCTGTGAAAGCACCTTCTGTGTAAAATTGGACTTCTCTTTCTCCCCAATGCCCATATATGCAAACTATTCAAATATATATTGTTAAGTGAATATTTAATGCAATTGCTAGAAGCATAAACAAACAGAACAAACATTGTAGATCCTGAGTGAACTACAGACTATGATGCTACAATGATGCTCAGTACTAAACAACAATTAATAACTAATATGCAACTGGAAACTGGTTGGGAGTTACCTAGTTAGAGTTAGCATAAAGGATATTCTGTGTTGTAGATAGACAGAATAGCTTTTAAAACTGTACACAGGCAGTAATATAAAAAAACTGTGATTACTCTTCACTTGTAACTAGCTAAAGAATCAAGAATTAATGAGTTATTTTTAAGGAAGTATATAATGTAACTCAAATGGATATTTACAATAGTAGAATACCTTTAGCAAAAGAATCTGTTCTAATAACCATCATGCCAAACATGAATTATTTTTCAAAATGTTTATTTTGACAACGGTTTAGAATATTACTTTTAAAACATCTTCATTTAAAAGTGAAATTTGACTCATTATAAAACATAACATTATATTATTTATTTAAACTATGATACAAGTGCATTTATTGAACAGATAGTAAGTCAACAGTAAATTGAAATTCCAGAGGAGTCAAGTTTAAAATCATTAAAGAAGCATCCCCTCTCTGTACGATTATGGAGTGAGTTAATTTCAGGAAAGCATAGTTATCATTTTATGGTCAGGCAGTTATAAAGGGCTTATGTATCATTCAAATTCAGGAAAATAAATAAAAGCCAATTTCTCTGCATGATTTTATTTTATCTAAAAAGTCAATTTATCTCTGCATTTCCCAATTTTTTAGGGTATGTAATAATTCACAAAAGTTCACAAATTGAGATTCATCATGCATGAGGTTAGATTCCATGGGATATTAAAATATGTATAAATGCTATGAATAAAATACAACATAAAGTAGTGTAACTGATAACATTAACGTCGCTCTACTATGTGGATCGTTTCTGTAAAATGCAGGTACATTTAGTAAGCTTCACTTTCTTAAATCTCAATTCTGAATGCAAAGTTTGTCATTTCTAATTGCCTTTATACCCATAATAAAGACCGCACATATGAGATACTCATTGTGATTAACCACTAGTTACGGAACTCTTAGACTCTGTAAGAAAAATTTAAGTACAGCCAGGGTTCATACAGCTAGTATTTATTCTGCTCAGAACATTCTTTATTAAGATTCCTTAGGACTGATATCACTTGACTATAATTCTAGCACTCTGAGTCCAAGTCAGAAACAGCAGCAATGTTACTCCTGAGGTTAACCTGAGCTATGTGGTAAGTTCAGGATCACCTTGAGCCACTCAGTTTGTTTGTCTCAAGAAACAACAAAACAGAAAGATCTCACTTTTTAAAATTTCAGTCTATAATTTTGATGATAATCTCATGGTTTTGAAAATCAGTTCATCTCTAATTTTATTAAAGTCACATATTGTATATCCCCTTCTTCTATTTGTACACCTATTTTCATCTATATCTTTACTACTTAAAGTATGAATTTCCATAATTAAAATGAAAGGCTTCAAGTAGATAGCAATATATGATCAGGCATTGTCCTATATACTGGACAATGAGGGAAAGTCAGAAAAATCTAAAGAGCTGGTGAGATGGCTAAGGGATTTCAAATGCTTGCCTTGCAAGTCTCAAATGTAAGCTAGATGACTAGAATAGAACCCATAAAAATATTTAGACATAGCAGTGTGTGTCTGTAATCCCAGCACTACTGTCAAAATATGAGAGATGAAAACAGGAGAAGCATAGCAAGATAGCCAGGAGCTACTCCTTAGTAGGTAGCAAAACTACAGAACAGGCAAGAGAGACTCCACCTCATTGAGGAAGAAGGTGAGAATCAACTCACAAATGTTCTGCAAACTCTGCATGCTTTCATTCTCTCTCTCTCTCTCTTTCTCTCTCTCTCTCTCTCTCTCTCTCTCTCTCTCTCTCTCACACACACACACACACACACATACACACACACACACACTGAATATAAAGAAGCAAAGAAAAATAAACTCCAGATTATTCTCTAAAGGAACTCAAAAACTCATTACATTTAATAAATAATCATAATTAATTTAATGAGAAATACAAAAAGCAGATAGTTTTTTGTGTATGGGCAAGAAAGGTGAATAGACCCACATTAGTTCATTTTTTAATGAGCTTTGCAGGTTGATAAGGGGTCAGGAAAGACTCAGATTTCTAGTGTACTATTGCCTCTCACTTTATACACATGCTTAGAATTCACCCTCTTTGTTGACTCCAGAACAACAGGTCTGATATTTCTTTTCTTTTTCCTCACAAAATCTCAGCAGGGCTGCGAAAAAGTTCTACTAGAGAAATCCAACTATTAAGCAGTAGAAAAGCTCTGTTTAATGTCATCTGCTTTGGTATGGTTTGTGAAATTCTTACACCTTACTTCTAGCATTTCTTCTCTAGAAACCTGAGTGACCATTCTAATGAATTTATAATGAAACACAGTTAAATCATCCAAGACAAGCAATGATAACACCGTTTGCATGTGCTCTCCCTCCTCCCAGAGGCTCCTCTGCAGTCTCCAGTCGGGGTTAATTACTGATGATTTCTTCCTTTGTATTCATAATTTTTCTCTGGCAGTTTCACACTGTTATTATTGGGACTTTCTTTTGTCCTGCTTAATTAAATGCTGACAAGCTTCCAGTTGATTCTGCAGTCTGCTGAGGTAGCTGCATAATTTGCCATCTAAATAAAGAGCTCTCCATTGACTCAGCTCTCAAGATCAGCTCTCTTGCAGGCAGTGTGTATGAAACAGTTCTGTTGGTGCGACTTAACTGTGACAAAAACAAACAAACAGACAAGCGCTGGTTGAGAATGAGCTCCACTCTCTTTCACACAGAATCTTCATGCCTGGATTTTGGTCATTGGTGTTTTCTCTGTGAGTCACTGGGTATTGAGAACTAATTGCCATTGCCACAGAGTCAATCCGCTAGAGAAGGAAAAAGATGCAGGTGACAGTAATGACCCAAAGCATCACTTACCCTCTGTGAAGCCTTGAAAATTCTCTATATCAGAGAAAGGGCATCTTCTCATCATAACAAAAAACACACTATTTGCATGTGGAAAGCTGTCCTCTAAGAAGGCAGCAATTGTAAAAGCCTATTTACAAAAGGTCCACGGAAGAACCATTTCTCAAAGTAGTGAAAACAGGAAGTTAGGTAAGCTTGGCTTACCCCCTACCCCCAAGCAAATAACCGAAGTCCAGACGGAAGATTATTTAAAATTTTAAAGCCTATCACCTTGGCAGCCAGACAACCAAATACAAGGAAGTGCTGGGAATTCCTGGTCTCTTTGGGATCTGAAAAGGGTTGCTTAAGGCTAATTAAAATTAGAAAATGAAGCCCGCAGTTCCCACGTCTGTTCAGAGGAGGCATGAGAGAATAATCAGAGCTTGTGTTTGCCCACAAACATTTTCTGCAGATTAGTCTCACTGCAGGATCCTCTCCACAAACCTTTTGAAGCCATAGGCTCTTGCTCTGAGAGCAGGTTTATGAAAACGAAAGGGGTCCCAGCTGAGCAACTGGTACTGCTTACTGAGCGTGTCAGCTGCCTGAAACATGTCTGAAAGAGAGAGAGAGAGGAAAAAAAAAGACTGATATTTGGTGTGTTGAGGTCATTAGTGATCTTAATGTAGAGACTGCCATTTACAAGTAGGTTTGATCTTTAATATGGTCACATTAGGGCTTTCGAGGAATCATGTAATACTTCCAAAGCCTTTTACTCAACATTACTGCCATATTATCACATATGACTGACCTATCAATTACCCTTGGGCAGTTTCCCTAATACCTAGTATACCATGCTATTTGAGAAAAAAGAAAATACAAAATCTTAGTTCTTGGCCTCAGATATATTATAATTGGAATGAAGAACTCAAGCGGAATAATTGCAAGCATTTTAAAAATGCATTTGACTTAAATATTACATTTGATAACAAAAGATGTGCTTGTAACAATTAAATAACCAGAGTCAGGAACTAGAATCACCACGAAAGGATGATATTTTATGAATAAATGTGTAGATCGCATATCAGTAATAGCGGCATGACCTAGATGCTTAGAAATACAGAATCTTAGGTTGACTGGGGTCTCGATGGTAGAGGAGCTTGATTTCTGGCCTGGTGATCTGAGTTTGATCACTGGATCTAAAGAAGTTAGAAAGGAAAGTATAACAACTTTTAAGATGATTCCTAGTATACAGTATTCCATTAATTGCAGATGAACAACAAATATCTTCATTCCAAGCTAAGCAAATAGAGAAGAGGAAAACCAGGATAGATGTCTGAAAAAACAGGCTTGCTCATGTATCAAAACAACCAGAGAATCCATTTAAGTCACAAAACCAAAAATCTTTTGATGAATCCAAAGAGTTCTAATTTGGTCTGAAAACATCAGTTAATTAATTATGAGTGATATTCAAAATGCCATTTAAAGAAAAGATATTTCTATTCATTAAACTTTACTATAAAGCCATTTACACTTTGAATTAATGTGATATACATCTATAAATGGAGGAATTCTAAATTTATGCCTTCAGAAAAAAATTAACCTTTGAAATATTTTATCTTAACTGTTTTCATTAATATTATTTAATGTATATTTCATGTGAAACACTTCAAATCATATTAAGAAAACTATGGCTCCCTTAATATATCTACATATTGATTAGATAAAAATTTAGATCTTTAAGATAAGGAATATAGTAAAATAAGCTTTAAAACCTGTAATTTTATAGGTTTTTATTATCAAGTTTTATAAGGATATAATTTTGTAATATTTTAAAGGTTGAAAAATCCTCTTATAAAAACTATGTAAATACACATGTATAATTTTCAAAGTAGAAATTATGAATATACCTGTAATTATCATGAAATATATTTGCTTTTCTACCTAAAACTCTTGAGTTTATTTAAAATATATGGAGTAAAATAAGTAAAATAAACTTTATTAATTCAAAATTATAAGTAATGGAAGACCTTTTAAATGACTTAAATTAACTTTATTATCTTGATACCTGATACAGTGAATATGATTCATTATTTTTAAAAATTAGTTGTCATAACAATAATGTATTTTTAATTATATTACTTGAATTTGAATAGATTAATAGTCAAATATTAGGTACAATCCAAATTCAAGATGAAATCATTGACACACTTAATTGCATTATGAATTCTGATTGTGATTCTAATTGTGGAAGCTGCCAGTCAGGCAGGCCCCTGACTAGTCACTTTGTCACCCACTCAGCGCACCCTATTCCTCCAGCTCAGCACCCTTACCCACCCACACCCCCTAAGATATCAGCCATTATAATTAAGTGCCTGCTGCAAATGAAATAACAACTGGAAGAAATTTTAAACTTTCAAATGATTACAGTTTCACAGGAGCTCTAAAGACAAGAGCTGCAGAAGGCTGACAGGATTACCATTTTCCAGAACAATGTTTTCTTTCTTATCTTGCACAGACCCTTTTATGCCTGAGTCCCTAATCCTTTAGAACTATCTTCCCACTGTTGATCATCACTTCTCTAAATACCTAGTTTCTTCCCCAAGGGACTATCCATCAAATGCCATGTTTTGCAGATACTTACCTTAGTGCTGTTTTTCATTCTTCCTGACATCTATTACAAAAGATTACATCACCAGGAATGATGACTGTGAGAGACTACTCTGTCTTGGTCCCAGCAAAGATCCCTCTCTTCAATTATCACTTAAATTATGTTTATCTAATTTCTATTATCTCAAACAGCTGACAGTGGATTGTCCAGCCCATAATCTAGAAGTTGAGAAATTAGTGATGAGTATAAAGTAGAGAAATTTATGAAGATCATTCATACAGCCAGTAAACTACTGAATGTGCCAAAAAAGAAGTCTAAGCAGAGCTTGGAAGTACAGAATAATGAAGAGGAAGAAAGGATGTCACTTCCTTAACTGGACATTTTAGATGATCTTAAAAGACAAGTCCATGTCTATAAGTAGAAGAGCTGAGATTTGGAAGGTGAATCTAAATATGAATTTTAAGTAAAAATCAATGTGTTTAGTAAGTCTACACAATGAGAGACTCCAATTGATACTACGGATAATCCTGTAATCCCAAAATTTGAGAGGCTAAGATTGGAGGATTTTTAAATGGTAAGGTGTACATAGATGCCCTGACTTATTTTGACAGTAGCTTTTATGTGCATATGTTCTCTCCTTTCTTTGTAATTTATGCCACCAAAAATTTAATGGACTGATTTTTAAATTGTTTTACTTATTTACATTCCAAATTTTGCTCCTGTTCCCGGTCACCCCTCCAAGAGCTCTTTATCCTACCCCCATCCTCTTTGCCTCTGAGAGCGTGTTCCCTCACTCCACCACAACCAACTCCTCACCCATCTCACCCACCCACACTACACACACACACACACACACACACACACACACACACACACACATATCCCCCTTACCTGGGGCATCAAGTCTTTACACGATTAGGTATATCCTCTCCTACTGAGGCCAGACACTGCAGTCCAATGCTATATATGAGCCCAGGGACATGGACCAGCCCATGTATGCTTTTTGGTTGGTGACTTAGTATCTGGGAGCTTCCAGGGGTCTGAGTTAGTTGATATTGTTGTTCCTCCTATGGGGTTGTCATCCCCTTCAGCTCTTTCAATCCTTCCCATAACTCTTCCATAGTGGTCCTTGACCTCAGTCCAATGGTTGGCTGTAAGTATCTGCATCTGTCTTAGTCAACTGCTGGTACAGCCTCAAATAGGATAGCCATGCTAGGCTCCTCCTTGCAAGTACAACATGGCATCAATAATAGTGTCAGGGTTTGGTGCCAGCTCATGGTATGGATACAAATTTGGGCCAGTTTTTAAAGAATTCATTTCTAATTCTAGATCCCAGCCTTTCAGCTTTTATACAATCAAAGTTATAATTCTCTAAATGAGAATTTATATTTAATTTATATTTAACAAATAAAATATATTTGTAAAATCAGATGCTTGAGAAAAATATTAAAATGAATCCAATACTAAATAAATTAAGAATATTTTGGCAAAATAAAGAAGCTATATGTATACATAAGAAGGTTAGAGGGAAATCACCCTATTTGTGACATCAATAGCAGAAAGTACAAGGAAGTTTTCAAATTTCATTACATAAATGTTAGATTAGATCAATGTCAAGAAGTAACATGAGGAAAGATGAAGATAGACAATCAATTTTAGTTCTAAAACATTTTATTTCTTTAAAAATTCTACTCTCTGACTAAGGATTAATAAAATGACTAAGGTACTAGCTGTTGGGATCTCTGGATTCACTTGGGCTTTGTGTACAACTTATTGAAGCTCTTTAAAGGAAGAAGGAAAGGCAGGAATCTATGTTATTGTCCTTGCTCTTCCTGTGGTTGGTACCTACACCCTCCAGGACCATTTATTCAATACTCACTTTTTCTCTCAGGTTCTGTAATTCAGCCATAACTCTTGTTTCCCAACCCTAAAATAATGAGCTCTGGAATTACTGCAAGGGCTCCTGTGGCTCCCCAGTGTCCTGCCTCCTAAATTAAAGCACTATGAGCTTCATAATTGACTTATTTTCTCAATTTATCCCAGTCCTTCCCATTTGTTTTCTACAAGGCCTTGACAGGAAGATCAGGAATGAAATTGAAATGCCCATAAAGCAACACCAGTGAGTACAAATACGCAGCACAAGGAAATAAAAACTGTAAGTTTTAATAGTATCTATTTATTGAGTGTTTATTCAATGCCATCAATGCCAATTTCCTTGCAAAAGATAGTCTAAGAAATAGTCCAATAATTCTCAAAACAATACTACAAAGGTTCCAATTTTATAGATGAGTAACCAAGTTTAAAGTCATATAATAACTTTCTGACAGGCACACAAGAAGTTTTCTAAAGCTTTGTGTTCAAGTCTTATCTGACTACACACTCACAGGCTTAGCCACATTCTTATTCTCAAAAGAGTAATATTTTGAGAAACAATAGCTATATTTGCATTACTCATGTTGTCCATCAGGACCCTTCCAAAACATTTTTTCTTTATATATCCTCATCCAATGTCCTGATAGGTTTTGTGACATATTTGCATTATATAGCTAGCAACTTTTCAAACATAGGTACATGACTTGAGACTTATGAGTTTTATAACCACGTTTACTGACTGTTGGTAGTGAGCACTTGGTTCTATAGCACTCTGCCTTCAGCTTTCTTGTAAAAGTATGTTTTATTCATAAGATTTAATTGTCATATCAGAGGTTTACTGCTGAATAAGCTCAACTTTTCTACTTCTTAGTGAATTCTGGATAGATGGTTCAACTCAGCTGTTCTGACTCAAAACTCTCCAAGCTGGTTGATTCAAACTGGCTTCTCCCACCTTCTTACTGAATTGTTCTGCTTGGAAAAACTGACTCTGAATTCCATAAACTTAACTGTAGTGACTACAGGGAACTTCATTTAAATTAGCCTCAACTGAACTTCACTGCATTGCCAGAACTCAAATGAAGTGTACTCACTGAACTGCCCTCCACCTACAACTCATTCTGTGCTTCCTTAAATCATCTAATCTGTTCTCACGAGTGTTGGGCATATCCTATCTCTGACTCATTATGTTAAATCTTTCTCTGATTCATCACTTTTTCTGCCCCTCAATTAGACATCACTTTCAAGCATGGCTGCTTCCTTCTACAAACTCACTTTATCTTCATTGGGATTAAAGGTATGTAATAAGGATGTGTCTGTAATCTAGGCAGAGGTGGTAAGGATGGATATTTCAGGTTGATCATACAGACCAAAAAGGTCTTTTGATGTGATCCCTTGCTGAAGTATCTATATTGCTGAATTAAAATTCCTCTATACTCTCTTTTATATCTAATATCTTAATTGTCCTTGGAAAAAGCTGTAAATTCTCAAATTGTTTTAACATATTTTAGTTAATTCAAAAGAAATGCCTGATAATTCTTATATTACTTGATCTCTGCTTTTTGGTCCCTCACAGTTTGTCATCTTAAAATGTTTCTACTTTTATGATTTCTATGATACTATCTCTTTTTGTATGTATATGGTTTTGAAAATGTGCAAGTATGCATTCAAATATATATGGCTGAACATGTGGGGTGTCATCTGCATCATTGAGCATAAGGGAAATTGTAGGTAGATATTGGATATCTTAATCTCTTTATACCTGATATATTGAGGCAGACTTGTTTACAACACAATAATCACCTAGTCTAGCTAGCCAGCTGGCCCCAATGATTTCCATACACTCATCCTAAGGGCTAGAATAACAGGCATTCATCAGCCTATTCAGCTTTATCCTGGATTACAGGAATCCAAATACTGATCATCATGTTTGTTTAACAAGAATTTTACATATAGAAATATCTCACTAGCCCAAATTTTGCCATTTAATATTTTTGCCAATTTATAGTATTAGGCAAGCCTGTTTTCCTTAGATCTCATTGCTGGTCTTTTTGTGGTTTCTAAATTCCATGTTCTTATGTCATGGATACGGAGTGTTTCCCCAAATGATCATGTTTCAAAGCTTAATCGCTAGTATGACAATTTTTGGGATTGCTTTAAGAAATGTAAATTGGAAAAATATCAACACTTTTTAGTGAATAAAATAAGACTGTAGAGAAATGATTGGCTAACTGGACCATTGGTAGCATCACCCTCAGAATCCACAGAACAAACCTCTTAGGGAAATGTGTAGGTGAACAAGACAAAGATCAAACACTATTATGAAGTTTGGGGTTTGGTTTTTGCCTCAGTGGAAGATGGGAGATCCTCATTATACATGGAGAGGTTGAGCTGGTGGCTACAAAAGCTTTCCCTCCTATATTTTAGTGTCTTTGATATAGGATGGTACTCTGAATGCTATCAAAAATAAATAAATTTAAACATCAACCCAGCCACAAAATCTTTGATCATCAATGGTGTTCTGTTGTAAGATATGCCAGGTCAATGGTGGTGCAAATCTTGTGAGAATAACCAACAAATACCTGATTTGACCTAAGGACCTCAAGAGATTGAATACCTGACTCCACTGCTTGAGTGATCAAGATCCTGAGGCTAAATACTTCAAGGATTTGTGATAAAACCAATATGACTGTTCTAAAAACATACAAACAAAAAATACTTATGGATTACAAATATCCTTTCCTAAACATAATTTCTTTCTAACAAGGCCAATTTGTAACAGTCACAGAATTTCCAAGCCAATCACATTGACTTTGGAAAAAGAACATTAGCTTTATATTTTCAGCACAGCTAGCTATTCATTGACCCTCCTATAAGTCACCAAGGGATTCTGAGACAAATTCTACAATTGGAAAGATGATGAAACTAATACCATTTTACAGTAATACTAACAGTTTATTATATTGAAAAATAAAAGCAATAGCATTTATAAAAATATACATCTAGTATAATGAGACATCCACAAATGATAACAAGTGTTTTGTCTGTAAATTCCAGATTCATATTCTTTTTCTCAAATTATGTGGGACACTGTAAGATATTGGTAATATTCTAGCATGACATTATAACAAGATAAATATGATCCTTTTCAAAGAATTTGTACTTTTCAATTGCAAAGATTAAGGTTCAATAGTTATATTATTCTTGAATAGAAGCTGTAAGAAAACTCTGTTACATATGTATCGGGGTGGAGGTCTATCCTGTGCATGTCCTCTAGTTGGTGGTTTAGTCTTTTTGAGCCCTTTTGGGCCCAGGATAGATGATTCTGTAAATTTTCTTGTGGTATCAATGACCTCTCTGGATCCTTCAGTCCTTCTTCCCCCCTCTTCCACACAATGCCCTGAGCTTAAAAGCCCACCCCAAGGAAGGCTCAGGACTGACTGCACTAGGATTCAGAACATCCAATGTAATCACCAGAATAAAGAATTTATGTTGTCTTGGAGAAAAAATGAAAAAGAACTGTGAAAAGCTTAGTGTGATATGGAAGCCATCCAATTTGCAACCATCTATTTTTTTTTTCCAATATCCACTTCAACTAATAGGCATTTAAGAAACATTTCTAATCGCATTACTTTTGATTGAACACAATCATGAAACTCTCTTTCTACCTTTACCCTAACAGCTATCATCTGTGCTCACCTGTTTACATGCAAATTTCCCCTAGTAGATTATGATCTTTTTCAAAACAAGGGCATTGTTTCTTGCATTTTTGTTTCCAACAAATAACAGACCCCATTGCATTCATATTGGTCATGTCAATTCCAAATTGGATCTTGTAATAAGATGTTTTAAAGCCTAGTGTTAACCATAGGTAAAGAATGAACATACAACCCAATAGAGAACATAAATCAATCTAATTTTGGAAGAATAGAAATTTTGTGGACAAAAGCAATAGGTAACAAGAGTAGAAGAATATGTGGTGTTGGCACTAGATGTAGTACCTGCTGATGGAAACTTTCTGTTTTACACTGTGTATTAGAGAGGCCACTGGCCATTTGGACTACTGGACACTTGAACAAAGCTAGTATAGTTGAGGACTAAAATGTTGAATTTTAATAGATCTTTTAATTCAGTGATAACATTAAATGGCCATGATGGGTTTTATAATGTTAGATTATAAGAAAGGGTAAGTTTATCGATGCCTTTGGTTATCTGGGTAAGGAGAAATATTATATGTAAAACACAAAAAGCTGAAGCATTATAAAAAGAAAATTCACACAATCCAAAGATTTCTTATAATGAGTTATAAAAGCTAACTACTACTAAACAATGGCAGAAAAGTATGAAAATCATATTTTAATAACTTGTATCTTGGTTTATTTCTTCAAGAAAATTTATTTTTCCTCTCACTTTAACTGTGTAATGAAGTGAAGATAATGGGCAATAATATTTTATCTAAATTACTAGTGTAAAATGATGATAATGTAATTTGGAGGAAATATTGCTAATAGAATTGGAGTAAAAAGCTTGAATATCAATTATTTTCTCATTGTGTAATTGGATAATAAAATGAACTACATGTAATTTTAAAAATGTTTTTTACTTTTCAACACAAATATTTCATATAATTGATGAATAGTAAACTCAGACGTGTGTTCTGCATTAAAACAATTCTAATATTTTTCAGATATCTGATAATAATATAAACATAAAGTGACCACAACATAGATATTCTGGGGTTAACCTTGATAACAGCTGATGCAAATATCAATAAATGATCATCTTCTCATTTTTTTTCCAAAGTGTCTTCATTTTACTGACAACTCACAGGCTGTGCTTTCCTGCCACAAACTTCAAAATGCTGCTTTTTCAACTAATATGTTCATTAGACTACTTTATAATCAAAATTTTCAAGATACTTCTATGTGATCCTCTTATACCAAAATTTGTGTGTCTCTTTAAGGTTAAGGTATTCAAAAATTACAGTGAAAATACTGTAAACCACACTTTAAATGTTCATAATCATACAATTGTCATCTGCACTGCCTAAGTATGCAGATAAAATTTTATGTTCCTTTTCTGGAATGCCAAGAGTAAAATAAAATGATAGAACACTGCACTCAAAGCAGCAATTGTCCATCTCTAACTGATCATGTTATAAAGTCAACTTACACGTGTCATTATTTTATCGTATTTACAATATTGATTTCATTCTGGGGTAAAGCCCAACATTAGTTATCCCAGGTGATTCCAATTCTCCAAATGACTCAGAGGGCACCAGTCTAAAATATCTCCTTGGTAGTAGTTTCTAATGTGATATAATGGGAGGAATGTGATCTACAAAGGAAGAACACTTTCAGTATTTTGTATTTCCAGACTCGGATCCTGTACACTTATTTATGTCTACAATGTTCCCTAACATGTTGCCTATTTGAAAATTCAAAGCAATTTTGCTGAAACGTATCTCAAAGGTTAGCATATTTTAATATCAGGTGTGACTAGGGACCCTGATCATTTTGTTTACATACATCTCCTGTCTCAGAAATTGTGATATTTGAAAATGATGCTTAAAAAGCACTGTCTTAATAGAGTTATATAGACAATTCATAAGTTGGAGGAGAAAGGTTACAAAGTAAATAGGTTCCTCTGTGAGTTAAATACATTTGTGCTTTAATTTTCAAAAGTGTATTTAACACTGGTGCATTATGCTAAAGGTAAAAATTCTCAAGTATATCTAAAATGTTTGTATAGAATTTAAAACAATGGATGGAAGAGAAGCAGAGTCTAGTGCATTAATTTGGGGTAGAGTCAGGGACCACATATCAGAAGTAACACAGCTTGGCCATCAGCAGGATACCAGGGACCATGTAAGGAGAAGATAATTATAGGGGTTATTATGACAATTAAGCATCAGAAGAATATTATAGGTTTTAGGAAAAGAGAATGTAAGCTGCTCTAGAGTATAGGTCAGTTTAGGAGTCTGGAGGGAATCAGGAGGTTTGCACATAAGAAAAGGCTACTAGAAAGTGATAATGAAATAGAACCTGAAAGAACAAAGCTGAAGTCAGAGCATGATGGGCATGTGGCCACAAAGTCAGTGATGAAGTCTTCAAAAGAAAGATAAAAGGGTTCTTTGAATTTTATAAAATAAAATGCTTTTATTATTATTTATATCGTATAAAATTAGGATGCATTAATAACCTCAATGTGGTAGGAAAACAACATAGTAATCTCATGAAAATACCACATGAGATTCAGTGTTACTTTTAGACTCAGTAAGGAAATCAAAGTACAACATTACTTTAAGTAAAATAATAAAGAAAGCCAAATGACATAATGGAGACAAATTACCCTACACTTGTCCTATTCTATATGATGCAATAGGAAGTCAGTTGAACTTGGTATATAATTCCACAGAACCATCTCTTAGATTTAGAAGGATGTTTGTGCTTCTCATCAATGTAGACATTGGTTTTCATTCATCTATAAAGAACAGGAATTATTCTCTGAATCTAACACCATATTTTGTCTGATGGCCCAGACTTATCCACCAGGGTCAATAGAATATCCACCATGCATAGAATGTGGGCAAAATGTATCTGGTAGGGTTATCAAGAACTACCAGAGAACTTGGGACACAGAAGGACAGAGAAGAAATCCAAATACAAATGAAAAAATTAAACTAGGGTCAAGAAAAACAATGCTCATTTATATAGATAGGGAATTATTAAAAAATAAAATAAAAAACACCAGTTTAATAAATCTTCAAGTAGTTCAGGATCAAAGCCAAAGGTTTTTGTTTTACAGTTAGTATACTTATATGCTGGGGTATAACCAAGACTCCCAGTGGTTACATAACACTGCACAGTAGACACATATTTTATGTCCTCATATATCTAAAGGACTTTTCAATTTTGTTAGGTTATAAAATCTCAATTGATGCCATAAACATGTCTCTATTTTGTATTATACATTTATATGTTATAAAATATATACCATAGTTTAATATATTTTATGTTTCTTTCTATACAATCATGCATACACATACATATAAGGCTTGGTTTGTGACTTTGACACAATAAAACAAAATTAATAACAATAACAAATACCGAAATAGAAGAGTTATAAAAGCCTAACATCATTCTCAACGTATCTTCTTGTATGCATCATCTTCTAATGTGACTTGATAACATGCCTGCATGCAAAGATAAAATGAGTTAAATGACAGGCTCTGTGAGGTAACACTAGAGCACTAGAGACTTTCTAGTGACAGTGTTCCAAGGAAGATGTCTAATTCAGTTCATCATCTTGACTCAATTTGTAATGAAGATAAGTGGCAGGTACCACATGAAGCATGGGGAACGTGACTCCCATTTTACGCCAGATAGAATAAGATATCATTACTCAGAACAGCATGCCATTTAAAATAAAAATCTTTCTTTCAGACCTCCCATGACAAAACTGAAAAATCTTAAAAACAAAACTACGGATAAAGGCAGACTGCTATACAGTATAAGACCTGCAAAGAAGCAGCAAAAGTGCAGTAGGTCACAAAAGGAATGATTGATTCAAGTCTGACCAAACTTAAACTGAGGTAAGATTGGACAACTCTGAGTGAGTACTATTGCACAGAAGACTAAGAAGTGTGCTTGAGTGGGAGACTATGCATGAAATCCAAAGGACTTGATTTCAGAACTATAAATCAGAGGACTGAAGAAAGTGAAATTTGAGAGGGCTAATGTCGTCAGCGGTACTGCATTAATAATGTTTCAGATTCTTTCAGTACATATCAAGGCTGTTTAACAGAAAAGAGGAGTGTAAGCAGGAAGTCTTTATTGGAGCAGAATGAGAAACAGAACAAACATCTTGGAATATTACATAGAAAAGCATAGTGTATATTCATTCTTTAAATCTTTCTCATGTGTCACATTGTAGTAGTTGTAGTTAAAAATTGGGATACATAAAATGATGTAACGGAATGTTTCTAAGAAATGAGCTAGATGTGACCTGATTTAATGGCTGCCAGTATACATGCAACAGGATTGTATGTGTATGTCTGTCTCTGTGTGTGTGTCTGTGTGTTTATATTGATGATGTTAGCCAGTATTTGTGAAATTTCAGCTATTCTCTAAGTAGTGCGTTTTTAATTTTCTTGTGTATGTGTGTGTGTTTGTGTGTGTTTGTGTGTGCACGTGTGTTTGTGCACGCATGTGAGTGTGTGTGTGTGCGCACGCACATGCACATGCCACAGCACAGATACAGTGATTAGAAGACAACTTGCTCGAGTTGGTTCTTTCCTTCAAGCATGTATATCATATCCCAGGGATTAAGTTTAAGTCTTCAAGCTTATAAAGTAGTGACTTCAGCAGCTGGGCTGTCTTGCTAACAATTTCCATGTTTTGAGCTGTTATTTTTCCCATTGCAATGTGTAATTCAGTCCATAACCTAATTAATAAGGACCACTACTTACCAGTTTTCAACATCACTATCTTTACAATTGCACAAAGTATTTATGAATTCTGGAAGGTTACTCCAGATGAGAGCAACAGAAAGTGAATGTACATGTTTCTGTTTCTAGAAGTCTCATTCCTTCCTTACTCTCAGTGCTGTCTATAAGTCTCAGTTACATCTCAGCAGTTTGTTTGTTATCGATTGCTTTGCCTCTGTTAGACTGGGATGCCTCTTAGTATACATATTCATTGGATGGGCATGCATATTTATCAGTGTACTCAGATCTTTTCTACTGGATTCACTGAAGGTCCACTTTGTGCTGTGATGCACTTCACTTTTCTATTCCTCAACTCTAACATAAACTTCATATGATGTTATCAACCCAGTACTTAAGGTTTTCCAGAAGATTCTACTCCACAAGTTTTAATTTGCTCAACACAGTATCTGGAACCCTGAGAGCAATTTTGATACCATCTTTGACATTTCTCAAAGATTACAGTTTTGGTAACATTTATGTTATAAAATCACATATTTTAAAATAGATACTCAAATGTGTAATATAGACAATATATAGTACATGAAATAACTATATTATCTTGCAAATACTATGATTATTATTTATTACTTCCAATATTTTAAAGTATCTAATAATTGGAGAATAACTAAGGAAAATAATTAATATCTAGTGAGACCAAAGTTATTTAGCCATTTTAAATACATGTGCTTAACCTTATTTTAGCAAAGTACTTATATTTTGAACATTATTGTTCTTCTGGCAATGATGAAATTAAGACTCTAGACTTAAGGCTAAAGGGATGGCTCAGCAGGCAAGAGAACTTTCTGCTCTTTCAGGGGACTCAGAATGGTTCGTAGAATACAGATGGTGATCTTTACCGTCAGTGTTGTAACTCCTGTTTCAGGTAATCCAATGATTTCTTCTGATTCTGTGAACACAAGGCACCCACATGGCATACATGAATATGAGCAGGCTAAATACTCATACACATAAATTAAAATATATTTTTAACAGATTCTTGAACTTAACAAAATGTATATCATTAATATATGCAGAAAACTGAGACTTGAGGCCAGGTTATCATGACTTATACCTGCTACATTCAATCATCCTGAAACCTCAGCAACAGTCTGACGGAAGATTCTTCATAACAGATAACAAACTAAAGGGTATTAAATAAATTATTTAGTTATGTAAGAAAATCAAAAGTATATTTAGAAATCTTGGTACATGTTCCCATTGGCTCTACAGGTATATTAAATTTCATTAAATGCATAAAATTGATATTTAAAAAGAATAGCAAATCTAATAAATTTAAGAAATTGCAATTGTTTCATATAAATAAGAATGTTTTATGGTAAAATAGTGGCAGTACTATTATGGGGGTGATCAGCCACTACCTGACTGGGTTCGAGGTCCACTCTATAAATGAAAATCTTATCATAACAGTATAAATAAGTCTGTAGATGAATTTTAATCCAGCAACAGGGAGTTGTGGTAAGGGATTACATTGAATGACCTTCTAGGGCTGTGTGATTCAGGTGGAATATAGACACACCTTTAATCTTTGGAGACAGAGGAAACAATTGTCTGAGGTCAAGGCTAGCCTGCTATAAAGCAAGTTTCAGGTAAAGAAAGCCTTAGGTTCAAGCATGATGGTACATGTGTTTAATCCCAGCACTTAGGAGACAGACGCATGCAGTTCTGAGTTCAGTCAATCAGTTGAACATAATACTACCTGAGGACCCAGCTATTCCGCTCCCAGGCATATACCCAGAAGATGCTCCAACATGTAATAAAGACACATGCTCCACTATGTTCATAGCAGCCATATTTATAATAGCCAGAAGCTGGAAACAACCCAGATGTCCCTCCACAGAGGAATGGATACAGAAAATGTGGTTCATTTACACAATGGAATACTACTCAGCTATTAAAAACAATGACTTCATGAAATTCACAGACAAATGGATGGATCTTGAAAATTTCATCCTGAGCGAGGTAACGCAGTCACAAAAGAATGAACATGGTATGTATTCACTGTTAAGTGGTTATTAGCCCAAAAGTTCGAAATACCCAAGAGTCACTTCATAGCAACTGTAGGGAGGAGTGGGAGGTCCCAGATGGAGGACTTGGGGAAGGGACTGAAGGAGATGAGGGAGTTTGCATCCCCAGGGAGGCAGCAACAGTGGCAACTGGCCTGACACCCCCCCCCCATACTCCTGGAGACTGATCCACCAACCAAAGAATACACGTGGAGGGACCCATGGTGCTGGCCACATATGCGGCAGAGGAGGGTCTTGTTATCCATCAGGGGGAGGAAAGGCCTTTGGGCCTGAGGATGCTAGATCCCCCAGTATAGGAGAATGCCATGGAGGGAAGATAAGAGTAGGTGGGTGGGTGGGTGGGGGAATACCCCTATAGAGGGAGGGAATGGGGGAGGGAATAGGGAGGTTCCAAAGGGGAGATCTGGAAAGGGGAAAACATTTGAAAAGTAAATAAAGTAGGAAAAATTAAAAAAAAAAAAAACAAAAAACAAAAAAAACAAATCCATCAATTCAGTGCAGTTCAAGGTTAAGGAGTTTGGAGTCAGTGTAGTAGAATATATGCTGTGGAACTGAGTTCAGTTTAAATTAGTCAGTTGAGGTAGTGGACTTCAGTGAGTGAGTGCATTGGAGTTGAGTTTGGGCAGTTCAGTGCATGCCTGCAGAGGCAGTTAAATCCAGAGAATAAGGAGCCAGAAGATTAGAACTAAATGCTAGAATTAGTTTAAGGCTAAGCAGAGTAAAATGTCAGAAGCTGAGAGAAGTCAGTTTGAATCAGTCAGCTTGGAGAGAGATTTAAGCCAGAACAGCTGAGTTGAACTAGGAACCAAAATTCAGAAAGAGCCATAAAGTGTGAGCTTATTCAACAGTAAGCCTCAAAGATGACAATTACCTTGAAAAAATAAAAGTTGCTTTTACATAAGCTCAGTCTAAGTTTCTTGGTTTAAAAGGTTTCTTAGGGGAGACCTAATACTACTGATTAGCTTAATCTGCACAATGTCTTTCTACCTTCTAAATATTTATGTTTATTCCCATTGATAACAGCTAACCACAGCCTTAGTTACAGAAGCCACTCCTTGTAGTAAATATAGGTAAATGCAAAGACGCTGGCTGCCTAAAATATTGAGCATAAAACACAGTTGCGAGTTCAGCTCTAAACTAGATATACCATTACCTCAAGGTTCAGGGAATGTATTGGAAGAATTAGTGAAAAAAGTAAGAGCCAAAAAAGGGTAGACCATGTCCTTATGTATATCATCTAAGGGTGATGTGGCCATGGCAGTCAAGAACTCTCAGCAGCTATGCATAATTGCACTGAGCTCGCACAAGTAAAAGTAATGTTCTTCTAATAGTCAGCCGTAGATGAGGACATAAGCTCACTTACTGCCATAGTTCGACTCTATTCACACATACACAGAAAGAGGGAGGGGAGAGAGAGAGAGAGAGAGAGAGAGAGAGAGAGAGAGAGAGAGAGATGAGTATAGTAGTTAAGAGATTTGTAACTTGGAAAGGTGGCTGGCAAGATAGGAGAGATATAAGAGAGGATAGAAGATACTGCAATAAGAATTCCTACATACCTGTATAAATTGTCAAAAACCAAAATATGTTACTAAAAACATCTAGTATGACATAGTGATCTGGCAAGATACACCATTGTCATGAAACTGCAGTCTCTTAAGTACCTACCACTGGTAAGTAACAACAAAAAGACAAGACCTGACTCCAACAAGGTTACTTTATAGGAATGAAACAAAAATAAACAGTTTACAATCATACATAGTTATAATTATAATCTATTTGGAAAGATAAAGGTAAGTCAAGCTTCAGACACTTTTTTTTTAAAGAAACCTGTTGGGACGCCCTAAGATGACACTATAAAATGGTTGGTGTAAACAATGGAAACCCAATTTCCACAGCTTTGAAGCTGCAAAATCCAAGACAAAAGTGTTGGGTGGTTAATTTCTAATGAGTCTTTTTTCCTGGCTTGTACACACCCACTTTTGTATTGTTCTGAGTTGATAGAGTTAGAACTATTTCTCTGTGTTGTTTTATGAGAGGCACAAGTTCCATTATGAGAGTTCAACCTCAAAATCTCATCAAAATGTATTTATCTTCTAAATGACCCATCTTCAAATATGGTAGAAATGTGAACTAAGATTTTGATATGGGAATTCAGAAAAGACATAATCAATTTCACTTAGAGTAACAAAGTACATAATTTACACCTTGACACAAAAAGAGATCTAAGATAGCTTGTCTGAGAGAGCACATTGAACTTACATTATGATAACCACAAAAAAATTGAATTAGACATAGAATTGAATGAGGAGACATTTGTGGTAATTCCAAAGACAATCTCTAGAGAATTTTGGATAATAAATGTGAAATATGAGATTAATTTCAGATATATTTTAATTTGTAAAGTGTTACATTTTTTGGCAATTTCGATCTAAGAAATATATTATGTATATTTGAATCTATCATAATCCTAAGCAAAATAGATCAAATCAACTTTCTTTGATAAAAATATATAAAAAAATGTTGCTTTAAGTCATTTACACTTTTAATTTCTATAAATGAACTTAATGTGAAGTAGGTATGATTGACAATATAAAAATAAGGAAATACACAAATTATTTATTGGAAAAAATTGGATAAAGGCATACATTATTTCCCTGAATGAATATTATTTTCCAATTACTCTGATTTTTAACAACTAGATTAAAATATATAAAAGAGATTAAATAACTAAGCAAAATGTTATTGGGATTTATTAAATATTACTTAAATCTTCCATTTGATAAATTATTTCCCTTTGCTCTTTTTCAAATGCATAGCCTTTTGTTCTCATTAATTGTTGTTACATATAAAAATTTATCAATAAAATTGTTGCTACATAAAACTATATTAGTAAAACACAAATAAAGAATCCATTATGCCATATTAATCTGGCAAGATAGACACAATAAAGAAATGTCAGTCTCCACAGTATTTAACATTGTCCAGTAGCAACAAAAGGTCAAGAACTCAGCCTTATATAGGTTACTTCATAGTAGTTTAACAGATTCTCTCTCACACTCTCTCTCTCATGTGTGTGTGTATGCAAATGTGTGTATACATCTACGCATATATTCATAAATACATAACTACAGTCTTCTCAGTCTGTATAATGTTACTTATATGGATATTTTCAAAGCAGAAAAATTATATTGCTTAACCACCTGGTGTATTTTTATGCTTGATTCTATGTTATTTTATGAAAACTCATCAGCAGTTTGAATGGAGACCCTACTAAATAATATAGTATTACATATTTGAAATTGTAAAGATTTATCTGATATTTAATGGTGGGTCATGTATGGGTCTATGTGAGTTTGTGTATGTGTGTAAGTCTAGGTATGCCTAGTCCAGAGGATGATGTCCCATTCCTGGGAGCTGGAGTTACAGATAGTTATGAGCTTTCACAAATGAATGCTGCACAAAGAACTCAGGCCTTATGCAATGGCAGTATACATTCTTGAACACTATGATGTCTCTGCAGCCCCTGCTAAATATTTTGCAAATTTAAAATGTCAGTGATGGCGTATGCCTCTAATACCAGCACTTGGGAGGCACAGGCAGGCAGATTTCTGAGTTCGAGGCCAGCCTTGACTACAGAGTGAGTTCTAGGACAGTCAGGGCTACACAGAGAAACCCTGTCTTGAAAAACAAGAAAAAAGAATGAATAGTTTAAAATGTCCCTTCTATTAATATCCTCTTATATTGAAAGGCATTATTGTGTTGTATGCACACACAATAGTTGTCTTTAAAAAATTTATACATAAGAGATACAAGTAGGTATATACATACATGTGACAAAATGCTCCTATAATGGAAGCTGTCAGTAAAGTGATATCTTACACACACTGTGCTTTATAACCTACTATTTCTCAGTATGAATAAGAGATGAGAAAACAGATAGGAAAAGTAGAAATTGATGAATGAAATGAAAACTGTGATCAAAGAGCAATCTGGAGAAACAATACTACATGACAACCTAAATGTCCTTCAGTCAGCAAATGGGTAATGAAAATAGGGTGCAGAGACACAATGGAATGCTACTCATCAGTAAAGAAAAGTGCAAGCATGAAATTTGTAGATAAATGACTAGAACAAAAAACGATTATGTTGAATAAGATAACCTAGACCCAGAAAGAGAAACTCATATGTTCTTCTCACTGGAGACTTCTAGCTCGACATCTTTAGCTATGAGTACATATCATGAACCAAATGTAGAAAGCAAAAAAATTAAAAAGGTGTCATTGTTAGGTTAGGGGAGTAATAGCGCAACATAGAGGAAAATATCCAGGTACACAAGATCTGATAGGGAAAATAAAAAGGAGGTCTTTAGGGAGGCAAATAGAGAAGGAGGGAAAAAGCTAAAATAACAGTAAGTATGCCTGGAAAAGCCATAAAAATTCATGTTAATTATTTATATTAAAAACTCCACGAGTAAACGTCTGTATAACTGAGCTACCAACTAGGCAGCAAACACCATCTGATATGAGGCCCCTGACACATACATAGCAGAAGACTGCCTGGTCTGGCCTCAGTGAGAGAAGAAGCACCTAAACCCTTGAGACACTTAAGGCCCCAGGGAGTGGAGAAGCCTGGTGGGGTGGGAGTGAGGGTTGGGGGCATCCTCTTGGAGACTGTGGGAGGATGTATGAGATGGGGAGCAGTCAGGGGGCAGACCGAGGAGGGGGATGAAGTCTGGACTGTTAAAAGGGATCAGAGCGTAAAATTAAATAAATTTAAAAGAATAAATATGCATATATAGTTTAAATGAGCATTTAACTATCATCATCTGGACTGACAGTACAAACAGGGCTAGACTGGAGGGAAGGAAGTTAAGTTAGGAAGAGTGGGTGCCGGTAGGATCTTGGTCTGTGCCTGGGTAAAAACCTCGCACACCTGGGAACAGTTTCTGATAACGTGTGCAGTTTTCAGGGGGGAACAAAAACTATTAAAACATTTGGGAGTGAGTAGGAGCTATCCAGGTGAGTGTACATCATTGACTGGGTCCAGGGTGATGGGGATATCTCATTTGCATAAGTAGGAATTCCAGGTGCTACTAGACATGACCTTTTAAGGGAACAGGAAGTTTAACCTGGCAACTGGCTATGTGACATCATCTGGTAAGGTAAGTGTAGGGAACACAGAGCTGTATGTGCCAGGACATGCAGGCCTGGGATGGGGTGGGGGCAGCAATCCTACAGCTGCAGATCACAGGACATGATTTCCAGAGTTTTGGACATACCTTGTCCCCACTCGTGCTCCAGCCTGCTCCTCCTGACCCCACCACTCCCTGGCCCCACACTTGACCAACCCATTATAACCTCTAACTAGCTCCTAATAGTATCCTCATTAGCACAGATAAGTGTAGTTTGCACTGCTCATCAAGCAATCTTCTCTTTAAAACAGATGTAGATCATGGAGAAAACCACAGCCAACCAAAATTCAGTTGTGGAGTTTAGTTCCAGGGAATACATCTAAAGTACAACTCTTACACCTCAGCATTCCAGAAAACAGCATGGAAAGCATGTAAGAGCCAGAAGATCACAGAGTTTGCTGTGAGATTATGTCTTTTAGTAGAATCAGAAGCTGCATAAAGTTCCACCAACAGGACCATGAGCTGAACAAGGACAACAAAAGACATGCCAAAAAGAATGAGGAAAGCCAATGAAGCTTCAGCCCTGTACAAGAAAATACAGACAATTACAGAGTTCTGAGAGAGGGGGGAAATAGTCCTAAGGAAAGAGAACATACATTGGTTGTCCAATGCCAAATGGTCAGGTCTGAAAATACACATATGAGTAACAGTATGTCAGTATGTGGAATAACTTCTATGTGAGCAAATATAAATATATTTGCATATATGCATGTAACATCACTGAATATATATATGCACATTATATATTTGTATACATATTTGCACATATTTGCATATATTTGAATGTATGCATGTGAGTAACATTGATTAATGAAAAAATGCCATGAATTTGAATGAAAGAGAACAATGATGAGTATATTAGAGGACTTGGAGAAAGGAAAAGGAATGGAGGAATGATATAATCAAGTTATAATTTCAAAAATAAAAGAGGGAAAAGTGGCATTAAAGGTACTTTTTTTAAACAAAGATCTGGTAGGTCTGTGATCAAAGAGGAACCTGGAGAAAGAGAGATTTAGTCTGGTGACTGCAGAACCTGTGGGATAAATAAGATCAGTGTTGGGATGATAGGAGGAAGGGATGAGAGAAAAGAAGATGAGTATACACAGCAACCATCTACATCCCATTAGGTTGATAAATTTTTACTGACTTCACATTAGAGAGAATGAGTGAACTGAAGAAGATTACTCATGAAGAGGCTTTCATGTGTCTAACTTTTGTCTATTTTTCTCACTAAAAATAGTTGGTACTTCCCACAGAGGAAAGATATATCATGAAAATATATTCACCAGTATAAAGAAAGAGTGAGGGTGAAGCAGCTAATGATTTTTATATGTTGTAAACAATCCAACTGTGAATTTATAACTTGCGAAGGTTCTCGTATAAAACTGGAAGCTCTGGTACTGACAGTCCTCTGAGCTTTAGTATCTTTGCTATATATTCTATCTGTCTGTCTTTCTAATACCCACCTATTCACCTGTTGGTTGATCTGTCACATAAATATATATATATATATATATATATATATATATATATATATATATATATATACATACATATACATAAGTATATTCTATCCATCTATCATCTATTTCTTTATCTCTATGTCTATGCTATCTACCTATGCTTATATAGTGTGTCTATGTATCTACCTACGTATATATAGTGCTCCATATGTGTGTTTATTTGATAAATAATTTCTAATAGTATAGTATAAGAGAGTAAATACATTTCTGCAAACTTTTGCATGGATTTTATACATAAGTATAGAATTTCAAAGAAATCAATACCAAACTATATATTACTTGAGTTAAGCACCTTGTATGTTTTCTAAGAAAAGATGTTTTAACTCTCATTGGCCCTGTTTAGTATACAGATAAGTATCAGGCTTTGATGCTCTATAATTCAGCAAACTATACCTGAATTTGAGGTTTACCTTCATTTCTAGCTCAAGGTGTTGACATTCTTTTCAAAACACTAAGGAAGAAAAATAATTGCTAACAAATTGACATGGTCCTATTTTCTTTTAATTCACATGTCCAGTATCAGATTATCTTCTTATGGGGATAAAAAATGAACAAACAAATAGGAAGAAAAGAATAGTCACTATTCTTTTAAAACTCAGAAACCAGTAGAATGCTGGGGGCATTGGTGGAATTCCACTATGTTCATTGGTATTCATTGAGGCATTCACAGAGTTTCAACAGAGAACATGCCACTCAGAAACTTCATGCTGCTTCTAGGCTCTTCCATTTCAAACAGAAAACTTATTGAGAAGATAAGTTTGCTCTTCTAACACTAATGCTTTTGAGATTCTAATTTGATTGGAATATAAATAGAGTTTGTGAAGATCTGCAGGGTAACCAATGGTAATGCTTAAGAAACAAATTAAGAGTATAAATTGTTGAGTAAAAATAACTGCTTCACAGGGACCCAAACCCACAGTGAGAGGGGATGAGTAAAGCAGGATTCCTCCTGGGATTAGAGAACTTTCTGAGATGAATTACAAGTAATAAAAGAAACAAGCCACATTCTTAGCTGATGAACGGAATTCCCTGAGGAGAAAATTGCTTATTTGCACTTCTTGCTTTTGTGTGAGATTGATTTCTATGTTGGTTTTATTGTGTTCGATGTTTCTTTCTACCTCAGATTTGTCAGGATAGATAACACAGCCTTATGCTTGTCATAATTATTTTAAGTCAGTGGTCCAATATTTAGTCATGACTCTGTATCATCTAACTGCTACCTCATGTACATTTAAACTCATTAGGAAAATCAATAAAGAGACATGACCACAACAAAAAAGTCTGCTCAGTAACCTGGCAATGGCTGCTTCTTACTGCACGATCTCAATGTACCTGACATCTCTCTCCCATTTTATTATGTGATATGCCATGTGTGATGCAAGCATAATTTTAAGTTAGCCTTCAACAATTCATGCCAACTCTGGATCTATTAAAGATCAATGCTTTGATTAAATAATAGAACACAACAGAAATGTTGGGCTAGTCCATTGGAAATCTTTCCTTCTTAGCATACTAGGCCAAAAACTACTCCTGAAGGCCTGAAAGAAAGAAGCTGCAAGGACCTCTGTAAACTTCTAAGATCAACATGGCCCTAGAATAAAATTAGTAAAGTTAGACCTGTAGCTTTAATCAACTATGCACAAAAACAAAGATGCTATAAAGTAAAATTTATGATATCATATTTTAAGAGAATGGACTACTAGTACATAAAAGAATTAAGTGTTTTCTCCGTTCTTAAGCAGTATTTAGACCAATATGAGACATTTAAAATTTTAAATTATTTAGATGTGCATTCAACAGCATATATCAAACAGTTACCATGCTTTCGGAACAATGTTGTCTTTGGAGAGCACAGAGATGAGGAAGGAGTAAAAAGTTAAAAATAAAATATTTGAAAAGATATTAGAAATAACCAAATATCATAAAATTGAATAAAAACAAAGATCTTGGTAAAACAAAGGACAACAGTTGAAGTTGTTCCTATTCCTGTGATTTTCCACCCTTGGCTTTATGTTCTTCTTATGGAAGTCAACAGTAAAGAACAAAATATCCTTAGCTTTGTGTTATGCCTTAAGAAAAGCCTTGCCAGCTTAGGTAGCTGGTGTGCTATCGCATAGTGTGCATACTGTGGTATTATTTGGATTTGTTGAATACTAGAGATTGAACATCATTCTATCAAGTATTCCTTAAAAGAAATGATTCTTCTAGGATATGTTGTTCAGGTTAATCTATAATAAATCTCAGAAATGTGTTTCTTGCTGTCTCTTCCTCTCTTAATCTGTTTATGTAATAAGGGACTACACATGTCCTTACCCCTAAGAAAAATGAGTTCCAGACCTCTGATGGGCACACAAATCCTTGACTACAAAGTCACTCATGTATATGTTTCAATATTTTCATATAACCTGTATGTAATATCTCATAGCTTTTAAGGTATCTTACACTACTTAAAATATCTAATGTTATATACATTCTATGTAAGTGGCTGCTCTGCAACACTTTAGGGAATAATATTGGAAGTCTGTACATTTTTGCTACAAATAAAATTTTAAAATACAGTTTTGATCCTGTTTGTTGAATGCAAGAATGTGGAAACACTGAACATGAAGGCTACTCATGATATAAAATCAGCATCAGGATACAGAAAGCAAGACATCGTTCAGGAAGGAAAAGTTGGAAATCTATTTCAAGAAGTCCAAGTTGGGAGATAGTAAAAATGAGATTGCCACATGTGACACCACAAACCCATACCCCACCCTACCCCACCCCCCACAGAGAGAGAGAGAGAGAGAGAGAGACAGAGACAGAGACAGAGACAGAGACATACAGAGAGAAACAGGCAGAGAGAGGGAGAAATGCAAATCAGAATGCACAAGGCATTCCCTTGGTATTGTAAGAGAAAGAAGCCAAAACACAGAAGATAGTTGGGGCTCTTGGAAGGGACGTGAAATAGAGGTGCAGAACTTATGTTGAGAGTTCTATTCTCCATCCAAAGATGGGATACCTTGATACCTTCTGGGTAGAGACAAACCACCAAGTGCCAGGGAATTTGAATGATGAACATTGATTTAAATACAATGAGCCTCAGTTTTATTTCAGATAGTGAGAGACAGTACATCTACCTCAGAGATACACTACTTAGACAAAATAAAAAATTTTAGGCTATATCTCTCCTGTGAGCAAATAAAAAACATTAACTGTGAATTTTTATCCTGCACCTGAGTATTTTTGTAGAACCCTTCTTTGTTGTTCTTTGTACTTACCAGGTAGCTTTTAGGTGGCCTGATTTAAATGGGGCATGTTCTGAATATGGGCCCAGTTGGTAAACTATTTGGTATCTCTCAAGTATAGAGAAAGTGGGATGGTACAGAGAAATTAGTTTAGATTTGTGAAGTGTATAGGACTAAAAGTTTTAGAATTTTTTAATTAAATGGAGGTTGGGAGTTAGAGAGGGATATACATAAATTTCTAATTGTACTAGCAAATTTTCTTCACCTATCCTGAATGTCTGCATTATCAGGCTCAGAAGGTAAATGTTGAATCTCCTTTCATTGGCTGACTATCTGAGGTGGTTGTTATCTTCTTCTGTTCTACCAGCACCTCATTCACTTCATCTGCCCCCATGACACTAATACACCCAATTTTCCAGTTTCTTCAATCTGCCTTAGCCTTACTGCTGGCTGGATTTTAATTTATATCAACAGATTTAAGGCCTTGTTAATATTACCCCAGGTAAACTGTCAATTAGAATAAGCATTCTATTGGATTTGCTCCCACCTCCTCTCGTGTTCAAGTTCATCAAACAAGGCATATGTTTCCATTGTTGCCCAATTACTGACATACCCTGATGAAAATATCTTTCCATTAATTGCACTACTTTGTCAGAAATTCCCTGACAGTGAAGCTGGTGAAGGTAGCCATTATGCATGCACTAATGGTATACCTTGTGCATCCCCCTAAAGCCCAGCTACAAAATGCCAAGCATTTGTCATCATGAAGTGAAATCATTAGAGAATATGGGTGACTTTTGGCAAGTGCCCACACTTGAAGGACTTTTAGTGAATAGAAAATTATGGTAATATAGTTTTAGAAAGAGATGCCCTATAAAAATGCACATTTTAATATATATTTTTAAATAAAGTCTCTCACTCTATATTAAACTCCAACACTGCACAATAAAAAAATCATGCTATATTCATGGCATATTCAGTTAATTACTGCTGATGATTCATAGCTTACTGGTAATAGATTTAAATATGAATATGGAGGAAGTCCATTGGCAAGAGAGCTAACAATGCATGTACCATATATATTTCAGAATGCTAATATTTGGCATGTGAAAAACAAATGCGGGTATTGTAAAGTGGAGGCCAAGTGATCAGATGGTTTCTGACAAAAAAATGATGAGACTTTGATCTAGATTTGAGGAAGGTGAGTAGTCTAGGTTGCAAAGTGGAGATGAACACAAAGCTTATTGATTTTACAGAATGCACAGCTATCATTTCATAGATTTAAATACTAAATGCATTACCATTATAAAGAATAAACTTGAACCCTACTGACATCTCAGCTAATTTCTGGGTTGTAATAAATGCTTCACCTCCAGAACATCCTCCATTCCCTTTGTTCCATCTTTCTCTTGTTGTACAGAATAAATGGCATCAGCAGCTTCTTGCTACTTCGCTCCAACTCATTTTTAAATTTAATGTAACAAATATTTACAGGGTACATTCTATATGCAATGTCACTTTTAGCTGATGCCAATTCTAAAGATATGCCCTTTGCATGAATACTTCTGAATGCCACTAGGATGTTATCAGTAAATATATCAGTTACTATATTTTAGAACACATTCAGTTCTTGTTGATAACTCATGAACACTAAAGATTAAATATCCATATCAGATAATCCACAGTCTACATAAAGAGATCACAATTCAGGAAAAAAGAATTTATTTTGCTAGATTATTCTAAGGACTGTGGAGAACAGTAAATTTATGAGGTCAGGGCTTACATGTGTCCATTTTGTGAAATAATAAATCCAGTCTTTAGAGAAACCTGAAAGAGATATGGACTGAAGTACAACCACAGAGAAGATGAAGAAGCAAACTACACAGAGGGACAAAGAAAGATAGTCTGGAAATGTATCATTCTGCAGGAGGGTCTCTTTGGCACTTTAAGGAATAAGAGAAAAACAGTTTGGTTGAAACAGAGTAAACATGAGTACAGAAGCAAATGAGATGACAAAAACTGAGGGTTAGATCATTGCAAAGATTTTATAGTTCTTCACTTTTAGTATCAATATCACAGGGAAGACTAAATAATCTACCATGAACAATATTTCTGACTCGGTTGCCACGAAGAACAAAGTTTGACGTAGAGGAATCCAGATAGAAGATGACTGCAATAATGATGAGAAGAGACAGTATTGTTATGGACAGCTGTGTGTGTGGAAGTGAGTCAATTCTGTTCTGAACTTTTGACAAATCTGATAATTACATTGGAAGAAAAGAACCAAGAAAGAAGTGAAAAGTGAAGTTTCCATTTGCATAGATGAGGAAGGCATAGAAAAAGCAAGTTGCCAAGGGAAGATGGATTTAAGACAAACAATAAAGTTTATCTTAAATCTAAATTTAGGTTCTCGCCGCTTTCTTTCTTCTTCCCTCACACAATACATCCCATCGACAGACTCGCCTCGCTCCTCTACAGCCAGTTCTCCTGCCCCAGCTCCTCTCTCCCTCAGGTCTACAGTTTCTCCATTTCCCTTCAGAAAAGAGAAGCCCTCCCAGTGATATCAATCAAACATTATATAACAAGGTGCAATAAGATGAGGCATAATCTCTCATATCAAAGCTGTGTGAGGCAATTCAGTAGGAGAAAAGGTGTCCAGCTATTAGTTGTAGATTGTTGATTACAGATCTGAGTTGAGATGCTGGAGAAGTATTTAGAATTGTGTTTAGTGAATAGATTAAAAACCTGTAGACTTAAAAGTTTAAGGCAGTCAGAAATGGTAGATACTGTAATATGAGGCACCTGTTTAAATAATTTCTAAATAAAACTAAAAATATACTTAAAATCACTAGCTCCATATCAAACATTCTCTGTGGCTAGTTGCACATATGGCTGAAGTTATATTATTGAACACCACTCAGGAAATTTCTCAGTTTTACAATCTTTCATACAGTCACGGGATTGTGCCAATGTTACCTAGGAAATATATCTAGTTAAATTTCCACCCCATCTACCTTCACTTCTTCTGTACTTTTGTTTTGCTTAACTTTGGTTATCAGGAAAGATCCTGACCAATCCTTCAAATTCAGATGTGTGCTCCCAATTTGCATCTTGTACACATCTAAAATAAAAGTCTGACTAACTCATTTTCCAGAGGAGAAGCTTATAAGGCCTTCCCCACTGCCTAAAGATTAAACCGTGCTTCTAAAGTAAGCCCTCAACTTTCTCCTTCACCTCCAATGTCATATTATCTACCCTGCTAATACTATTTCTGGTGCTCTCCTTTACACCTGCCTTTTCTTACCTAAGTTGTTTAGTTCCTTCCAACACCTACTTTCTGAGATAAGTTGCACCTTTCAATCTTACTCATTTTACCACAGAAAAATCCAAGGGCTAGCTACCCTAGGGTCATGTAAAAGGATTTATTTCTGTGCTGTCTTAGCATCCATCTAGCATCATAAAAGCTGACAATAGTTATTAGAATTATCTGCTCAAACATAACTACAGCTTTCAAACATCACAAAACACACTTTCTACATTTTCTGTCTACAGGGTTGACTAGAGGACTGAGAACGTGGAATGTTTAAAATCAAAGACTGTCCTCTGTCAAGAGTTTATGGTTTGCTGTGTATATACAAATGTTTCTTATATACTTACCTATGGTATTTCAGTTATCACTGTAATTCTCTGGTATGGCTTACTGTCCCCTTCTTTCTACTCTTGCCTCAAAGTCATGTTTCCTGAGGCTTGTATGACTTCTTTCTAGACAATTGCATTCTTTCTTCATGTAGGAAGCCTGAGAGATTGTGGGTCTCCAGTACAGAAACCTTAACAGTGTACAGTCTTTGTGCTTCTTTAGTGCTGCTATGTTCTATGTATTCACTACATAGGAAATATTCAGTAGAAGCCACAAAAGTTCATTTCTTATTTACCATGTAGATTTCTAAGAATTTCTAGGTATTTTGTATGAGAATGGCAAACTGATTAGAATTTCATTCAAATAACTGTTTTTAAAATTTTATACTTAAATTTTAAATTAGCTGATTGTACTGTTTAAGTCATTTTCCAACAGTTGAATTAGTTTTTGAGAAGGACAGATGGGAAATGTCTTGGTCAATCACTAGTCTCTGACTTCTTGGCCCTCTGCACTGAAGAATTCATCTCATGTTCCCATCACCACTGACTGTTTCTATATTAGGGATGGGTGTTTTATATAAGACACAAAAATAAAAGCATGCATTTCTGCAGCCAAATATCACAGGGTCACTTTGATCATCAAGTTAAGATGTATACCTGAATAGAACACACAGGATGGTACTATTTAATTTAGAAATGAGATGAATCACAATCAATTCCTTTCTCCTCATAGGAGTCAGAAACAGCACTGTAATTATTTAATAAAAATGAATAGATTGATCAAATCTCAAACAGTAAACGGTTTTGATCAAAACAATACCCAGAGGAAGCTGAAAATCGTTCTCCCGGCTATTCAGCAAGACATATAACTGGGTTTTAGGAACCTGAGTTTACAAACACACATGTCTCGATACAGTTCAGCATATTAGAGATTGTTTTTCTGAGGGAAAATTCTATAAACCCATCTACACTGTTTCATCCCCACATGTACATATGTATCCATACATAAAATAGATAATGTGTTCAAAGGGAAATACAAGTATTATATGCAGTTACTCTGAAAACATCAAGATACCAATAACAAGCCCTTTCTATTAATATACTTGAGATCATTACTGATTTCAAATTAAAAGCAATTGAATAAGTAGCAAAATACTCATAAATATCATTGATTTAGAGCCTTAACAAAACAAATTTATGCATTTGTTCATTTCTTGGAAACTAGTGTTAGATGGTCATATTCTTAAGAAATATTCTCTGAAAAACATTAAGGAAATGACAGTTGGCCACAGTTCTAATTTGAAATTATTGTGACTATTCTGGTTTCCAAAGAAACCTAATTATAGTATGCTTAATTTTTTTCATTCAGCATTGTGATAGCTTTGTTCTTTGGTATTTTTCTCACACAAACATTCTAAGATGTTTCTCTTAGGAAAAAAATGGTCCTTGAAATTAATTTTTATTTCTCTATATGCATGGAATAAAGAATTTGAATAAGGTCAGTTCCGTGATGTCAACGATCCTGAATCCTCTAGGGTTGGGTAATATGAAGCTTAAAAGGGTCTAAAATACCATGTGTTCCATAGCTAGGATTATGCACTGATTGTTTTAAGATTTGCTAGTATAAAAACTGAAAATTTGTCTCCTGTGATGGACAGATCACAGTCTCTCCTATTTCAATGAAAGGGTTCAATTTAAGTTCGCATTTATTGTGATTTATTCACATAGCAATTTATATGTTTTCCAACAAATCTTAACTTGGTAAAGCAGAAAAGAGGTAGACATCACTCTCTCATGACTCTGTACCACTGTGAAACATGTTCTCAGTGTGAGAAGCATGGCCTCTGGTAGGGGATTATGGATTAGTGCTCTCTATGACTTTGATATTCAGGTTTGCATTGGTTTATATTCTACTCAATTAAGCACAGTACAAAGCTTCCACTTCTTATAGTCCTTGCCCTGGGCACAAAGACAGTGCCTTTCTGGGATGCTTGGCTGACTGTACACACATTTGTTATTTCCAAATAGTAGCTTTAAGTAGAAGACCATTCATAGATAACTATAACCTTGTAAAAAAATAGTAAAATCAAACGTACAATTCATGTTTGAAACATCTCTTTTAATCCTTACTCTTTTTGCATATAAAAATACAAGGGAATAGAACAATTGCTATTCACTCTCAGTGTCCTTATTGTGAGTTACACAAAAAAAAGTATGATATTAAGGCCTGATGTGATTTGTTTTTATTTAAATCAGATTTGTCAATTACAAAAGACATAGAAATTGGTACTGAATATAGTAATGATGGCATTAAAATTTATTTTAAAATAAGCTATGCCTGTTCACTGGTTATATATAACATAATCTTGCTATGTGTTTGATAACCTACAACTTCAAAAGAAAGGGGTCATGCTAAAATTTTTGACAAGCAATTTTGAAGACTCCCACCATGGATTAATTAAAAACTTTCAGAGGCTATTTTAATACTTCTGAAATTAGACAGCACTTCCAATAGTAAAGAAGCAAGGAATAATAACTCTCCTATCCCTCGACCTCCTTCTTTATGTATTTTTTATTTCTTAGATTATAATATAATTACAACATTTATTCCTTCCATTGCTTCCCGTCATCATTTCCTCATTGTTCTTTATAAAATCCATAAGTGCTTTTATTATATAAGGTTATCATGTGTATTTATGTATATGTATACCTACATATTCCTAAATATAATCTGCTCAATATAAACAATTTAATACAGATTTCATAAATTTTATATCACAGTCATTTCAAAGTGTTTTCTTCTGTCTAACTTGTACTGAAATCTAGGTTTGATCCCCAGCACTGATAAAAATCAAAACAAGCAA
This sequence comes from Rhynchomys soricoides, assembly GCA_019843965.1. NCBI lineage: Eukaryota > Metazoa > Chordata > Mammalia > Rodentia > Muridae > Rhynchomys > Rhynchomys soricoides. The sequence continues at coordinate 2,515,708 of JADRCH010000271.1, read as the reverse complement.
ACAAGACAAAGAATGGTTCTCAAATCATGAACTTGAGGAGCTGTTTGACTGAAGTTAAGATTGACTGGGTTGCTGACTTACAGAGGATGAAGCTTTTGGATGGGTGACTCTGAGTTTAGGAAAAACACACAAGGTTGAGTGATAATAAATACCAGCAATATAGACACACATTAACATGATAGTACATGTTATCCTATATTCTCCTTACAAAAAAAGCAAAAATACCGAAGTTATCAGTTGTAGTAGCTAATTTGATGTCAATTTGAAACAATCTCACACTATTTGAGAAGAGGTAAACTCAACTGAGAAAATGCCTCTAACAGATTTTCCTATGGTGCATTTTCTTGATTGATGATTAATGGAGGAAGATCCAGCTCACTGCAGCAATGTCATCCCTGGCAAGGTAGTGCTGGATGCTTGAAGAAAGTAAAATGAGCAAGCCATGAGATGTAAGTGAGTAAGCATCACTTCTCCATGACTCTTTCTTCTGGGTTCTGCCTCAACTTCCTGCTTTGACTTCAGTAATAGACAGTGACCAGAGATTTGTAAGAGAATAAATATGGTCATGGTGTTTTATCAAAAGAAAAAAGAAAAACCCTCTAAGACGTTAGTTATTACTATCATCACGACCTTTGCTAAATAACGACAACAACGGAGAGGAAACTAGTAACCTATTCAAGACTACTCACATAATTACTTCTGAACACTGAAAACTGCTAGGTCTGTGTCATTAAAAGAGAGAATTGGGTGTTCTTTTGGACAGTGAAGTTGAAATCTTAGAAGCTGTCAAGTTAAAAACATGGAAATAGAATCTGTACAGGTTGATGGGGGAAAAGGAGCAATGGTAAATCTCAGTGAGGGCCAGTTTTCTAGGAGAAAAGTGGGGGAACAAAACCAAAAAAGACAAGAAGTCATGGGAGAGTTATTAAAAGGATGAAATATGGTAAAGGTAAAGTCTTCTTAGTGTTCAGATAGTCAGGCACCTAGTTAGTCCAGAGTGGCTTGGAGCTCAGACAGTACAGTAGGGTTTTTGTTGTTTTGTTTTGTTTTGTTTTTGTTTGTTTGATTTCCCAAGCAGAGGTCATATGTATGTGAAGATATACTTGCAAAGAAGAGAAAAGGAGGCAGAGAATTAAAAACTGCTTCTCAAAGCAGCTTTGTTGTGAACACAGAAGGAAAAGTAGCCATAATTGGTGAAGCAGGTTGACTTACTATAATTTTAAAGTGTGCAAAACTTAAAGTCAACAAAAGTTGCCAAGTGAGCATCAGAGAGGAAGAGGAGACTTCTTGAATGACGGTCTGTGGAAGAGTGCTGCTGAGCATGAGGGAACCGAGTTGTATTACAGAGGTAGCTGCATGACATCCACTAAAGAAAAGCTGTTTATCTTATCAAAAGTCATGTTCACATTCACATTATCTCAACAAGATGAGGGACTGTGGTGAGTGAACCATTCCTTCCTTGTTTTGCTACTTCATAGGATACAAAATGTTTTAACAGCATTTCAGTTTGTCTTATCCACAATAGGCTTACCCACACCTTTTGGTGATTCCTTCCCTTTTAACACTGATGTTTCTACCTACATTACTTTTGCTTTATTTGAAGAAGATATAATACATATAATGTACTTTGAACATATTCACCCTCATTAACTCGCTCTTATCTCCTCCCTGGTATCCTTTTTTTTCCAAATTATACCTCCTTTCTATGTCATTGTTTATTTAGTTTTATTTAAGGTGAATATTTTGTCTGCATATATGTGTGTGCAGCACGCATGTGTACCCATGGAGATCAGAAGAGGTTGTTGGATCTTTTAGAATTGTGGTCACAGATGGTTGGTGTCACCATGTGGATGCCAAAATCCCAATGTTTGTGATAAATGTCTTGAACAGGCTGCACTTATTTGATGAATTTTGACTTGTTTTGAAATATTTTAAGATTTTTACAATTATATTTTCTATATTTGTGTTCATTTTATGGTATTGTCTTATTTTCATTATTTATTATTAGTATTAGTATTAGTAGAAATAGTATATTTATTATGTTTATTCCTAGGAATGGAAACTGGATGCAAACATTGTATGGCTTGATTAAACAATTATTGTCTTGCATTTATAAATAATCTGTTATTGTGAATAGTCAGCATCAAATAAAACAACTAGTATGGACTTGGAAGACCTCCTTATTTCTCTACATATAGCTGGCATCACCACATTGGTGGTCTGATTCAGATAAAATGAACAGAATCACATCTTACTATGACATTAATGTTAAAGGAAAGCGACCAAAGATAAAAAGATATTTCATTTACAACTATTTTGGGCATGATATATCAACAACAGTCATTCAATATAAGTTTGTTCTGAATGTAGTCATAGATATAATGAGTGACTAAGATACCCATGAATATTTCTCATAACTCAAATGAAGGTAACATAGTCAACACTCCTACATTCATAAGACCTTCCATCTTGTTTTTCAAGATCATAGGTATTCCTGTGCTAGCTGTGATGCTGGGTGCTAGCTATTAAGTCAAGGTACACATTGTAGGAAAAATGGTATTTTTAGGATCTTATTCTCTGGTACTTGTTATGGTTTTGAAAAAAGAATATGCTACTAAGAAAAGATATCCCATATTACTGGCAACCCAGGTATGCCTCCTCTCATACTCTTCCTTCTCAATAAACCATGATTTGCAAGGGAAAAAAAAAAGTACCCACTGCAACAGAAGTCTTCAGTTCTACTTCAGTCTTGATTTCAAATTCCTTTATTTGTTCTGCTCTAATTGCCTCATAGGCTGGAAATATGAGAACACAGTAACAATGTATGATGTGTAGTTCTGAGATTATATAATCAGAGACTCACCTCACAATTATGAATGTCATCCCCATCTGAATCCCTGGGTACCACTTCATACCTACATCTCTAGCTGTATGCTCTGAAGTTGTAGATAGACTGTTGCCTATTTTTTGGAACTTTTGAGTAAACATTGCTGTGACTACCCTCTAGGAAACCTCTTCCATTGTTATGCTACAATTAAAGAGGTTAATTTTAGCATTTTGCTTGCTCTGTATAATACATAGCTGTGTTACAAAGATAAGAAGAAAAGTAAAAATGTAAGGCAGAGTACAAAATTTCATGGATTTCAATTTTAGATCAAATAGCATGGAAGGTTTCCCTGAAAAGCAACTAGTGGGAGAAAGCCTAAAGGATAAAGATACCACAAGATGTCAGAGGAAAGAAATCACTAAACCAAGGAAAAATTGAACCACAGAGATCCTGAGGCAGGAGCATGCCTGATATGTACAAAGAAAAAGAAGGGAAGATCAGTGAGAAACAGTAAAGGATTAGCAGGAGATCTGGTTAAGAATAATACATTACAGCATCTACTGTTTGCAGGAGGGCTATCCAGTGGATACATAGTGTTGATCACACATAGAAACACATATTCTCCAAAAGCCACATCATAAAGTAAAACAGGCACATGAAATTAATTATACTATTGAATTATGTAGACTGTCATTATGAAAAATAGTTTAGCATATAATAAAAATGATTGTTGAGATATTCATGTTCATTGTTTTCCATGTTTCTCTACAAATATGCTCTGTGTTTGTTACTTGCAGCTCACCTCCATTTGTATTGCAACAATTTGCAGTGCTCTGCATCTGCAAGCAGACATGGCTACCCTGCTGGACATTGCATATTACAGACTTTAAGGCCATCTTAATGAATTTGGATGTTAGTCTTAGTGAGATTAATAGGCCAATGGGAATTTTTAAGTACAAAAAGGAATAATAGCTGTTGGAACAAGCCTGGCAAGTTGGAAAGAAGCCCCACATATCTGTCCCGGGCACTGCGGCTCTGGGTGGGACAGGGGACACTTGGGAAGTGGCCTCACATCTTTCCACACAGTCAAACGGGCAGGTGGGGGCTGTGGAAAGTCTTTGAGGGCCCTGCCTGTGGGTGAGGGAGGGGGTCAGCTGGGGTTCCCATCAGTACCGGGACTCCTCATCTTGGGTACCATCTGGGAGTGCAGGGAAGCCCTTGGTGAGAAATTAGACATGGCTCCTTAATCAAGGGCCAGATCCCTTGCTTCCCATAGTGGGTACAGATAAAGAGACAGTTCATAATTCTAAGACATTTATTTTCATCCTGTGGAGAGTGGCATGGATAGAATTGTACCCCCGCCTCTCTGGGAGAGGTGAGGCAGATATAGTGACTGGGAAGGGGCATGACTAATCCTCTAGGTGTCTAATTAACATGGGGATGGCTTGGGGCTGTGTGGCCACACCTCTACCTGGGGCATGGCCACGCCTCTACCTGAGAAGGAGTGGTACCCGTGACCATGACTGGAACCAAAAGCCTCCTGGGAGTGTTGTCATAAAGTTTCCAGTCATTTGTGGATTCTGCTGGATCTCCCAGAGTTTTCGCCTGTGCTCAACTCGGTGCCAGACTGCTTGTCACAGATCACTGCCCCACAAATAGCTACAGGTTTTGACTTGCACATTATATCAAGATCACTATAACTATTTTGTTGAACAAACTGAAGAGCCAAAAGAAATCCAGTAGGAAGGGTAAGAAACAGACCCTGTGCAAAAATTTTGGTTGCATGGGTCTTGATGTTCCAAGCTGTTTACACCAGGGGTAAAGTGGGGAGGAGGATATCTTCTAAATATATTTTGAAATCTAGCTGGTTTTATTTGCTCTCAGACTTTTGGTCAGAGGATAAAAGGGCTACTCCAAAGTTTAATCTGAGCTACCTCTTTATAAAATTCTCTAATAATCAATCCCAAAGGTAAAAAATGGCCAGGTATAACTGTTCTAGAATAATTTGCCTAGAGCCTGTGATCAATAATCACTGGTCTGGAATTGCTGATTTAAAATCATTGGTCTAGACTCAGATAATTTATCCTTCATGCAAATCTTATTGTTTTGCTCTTCTGTCAACTTTCTATGCCTGGTAAATTATTTGGTTTTGGATAGAAAGGTAGGTGTATTTGGAACCAGTATAGGAGTTTAGGACTTCTAAGTACATTTGCAGTTAAGCAAGGGAAATGGCAAGTGTATCTCTACAGAAGAATCTGTCAATAGATGTATGATTGACACATAAGGGGTTTGAGGAGTCTTCTCTGCAGTCTGTAGAGATGGCTTTTGGCAAGTAGCTTCAGAGAATTGGGCTAGGGGCCTGTGGTCTACTGATGTTTTTTGTTTCGTGATTAGAAGGCTATAAACTTGAGTATTCTGAGTTTGTAAAAATCTGCGGAATTCTATAGCAATCACATATGTCCAAAGATTTAAGAAAGCAGAGGAAAGTTTCCAAGGCTATGGAACTAAAATTGTAAAAGGAACACAAAATAATCCAGACTGTTAGCCTGAGATTTGTGTTTTCTTTTTTCCAATTTAAATATTCAGGGAATTCCTTTTCATGAATAAAGACTTGTCAAACTCTAGTGTCACTCACTGCTAACATAATGTGAGATAGTAAAATTAAAACTGAATTTTTAAAATATGGTACTTTTACCCATTGTTTTAACTTCTAATGAACTACAATAGTCAGATGATAAACCCAGGAATACAACTAAAACACTGACAAGAAAGTTACAAGGTAGTAAAGTATTCCTGTTGACAGATAAAATGTAATCTTTCAAGTAAGTACCATGAGTAACAGTATCTACAAAAGGGCTTGAACTTCTACTTTCTATTTAAGACAAGAAAAAGAGAGGTTTTCATAGAAGTCTGAAAAGTAAACGGTAACAGAAAAGAGTTTCATAATAATCAAACACAATCAAAAAGAAGGTTGGGAAAGGAAGGGGGAGTAATGAGAAGACCCATGAGAATGGGGAGGGTTGCAATGGAGAGTTGATGGGCTTGCATGGGCAGCAACAGGATGAGGAACTGACGAGAAGCTACCACCATGGCATGGGGTGTCTTAATGACTTGATGTGTACTGTGTGCTATTAAAGCCACGGGTTACCAAACAGCTGAGGGTCCGAGAATAAAGAAATGCTTATTACTGCCTTAAAGAAAACTGTAGCACAACAAGCAATTGATAGCATGTTTTGAAAGAATTTATATGACACCATTCCTAATATACTCCTTATTCATAAGAGAGTCTTTTAATATGATTAATTTTTTTATACTAATAATCTGTGCTTGGTCCCTGGAAGCCACATGATGAAGAAGAGAACCGACTTTCTAAATTGTCCTCCGACTTCCACATATGTACTCTGGCAGGCACTTACTCCCCACCACATCTCCCCTGAGAAAAATACACAATGAAAAAATAAATGAATACATAAATAAATGAATTTTTAATAAGAAAAAATAAAAACACAAGTTTTAGTTCCCCCCACTATTCTGAAACACCCAAGACTGGACACTATTTTACAAATACTGTAAAATACGGAACATGGATATCCAGTAAGTAAACCTTTAAGTTAAATCCTTATGAAAAATGCATAGGGCCCAGGTTCTGAATTGTATTTGGTTTGTTCCTTGTTTCCTCCCTGTGTTGGATTTGCTGCTTGTTTGCTTGATTATGAGTTTAAAAGCTGCAATTGCTCACATTGGTTCATTGTTGGGAGGTTTAGCAGCTGAGAGACCAGAACAATGCAAAAGCAGGTCACTGACAAGTGCCTTTGACTTTCCCAAAAATAATCACATAGGCGACAAGTATATCTGAATACTATTTGCTTCAAAGAAGTGAATATGTTGTTCTAGTTGTGGGAGTTTGAAGGAAGAAACAAAAATTAGAAAGGGTGGCAGAGCAAAGAATGCAAAATAAAAATGAAAGGAAAATAAAAAAAACAAAACAGAAAGCCTTACACAGCAGCAAGGGTACCACCCACTTTCCTGCCCTCAGAATTAAGGAGGGGGGTTTCTCTATACCTACTAGAAATATTTTATTAATTTATCAATTTAATTATAATAGTATGTGTGGTGTGTGTGTAGATGTATTTATATGTCTTTGTGTGTGTATGTACTTGTGTGTATGTTTGTGTGTGTGCGCACATGTGTGTGCATGTGCCTGTGCATGATACATATACTTGTTAGTGTGTGTGAGAGGGCAGCATAAGATATTTTCCTCAATTATTCAACCCTTTATTTTTGAGACAATGTCCACTGAACTTAGAATTCTAGTAATCCGATAGACACAGGCTACCTTTCTATTTTTTCACTATGGATGCTAGGTTTCAAAACATATCTGTACACTTGCATAGCAAGCACTTTATTGACAAAACTACCTTCCCATTCCCATGGAAATATTTTAAGGTAAAAATGTAGTGTTGATTATTTTATATTATTTTAATAAATATTATGACATTTATCATTGTATTTGGAGTATTCCTGCTGATTCTCATCAGATACTTTTGTGAACTGCTTATTTGCAAGTTTCAAAGGTGAGTTTTGATGAATTTTACCCTCCATATTCAATTTAGACAGGAAAGCCAAGTGTTGACAAATTTTCTGACACTCAATCTGCTTATCATTGTTTTCTTGCAAACCCCAAATTGCACATAACCAGCAAAACTAATCAACTGAAGCAGAAACAGTACCAATTAGTTTGGTGTCTGGGAACTGAGAAAAAAAAAGAGAAAACAAAATTAATTCCAATCAGTTTGATAATAAAAAGTCAAAAATGTGTAATAACTTGAAATGACTTTGCCAGAAAAAGTTGTGATTTGGCAAAGCCATTTTATAGAAATGTTTAGAAACCTTCAAAGAGTTTTCATAGCTGGATTTTGTTGTCATTGTTAAGCATTTGGAATCACTGCTAAGCTAGTTAACACTGGCTGAAACAGGAAATTGCTTTTTTCAGACAGAAAACTATTTCTCTTTTGTGGCTGTTATCACATGTTACAAATATTTCAAAACTTGAATAAAAGGAGCAATCATGTAAATAAAGAAAATCAAGAATTTATTGTGTAATTTAAATATTATGCTTCATAGGCGCTACATTTTCAAAGTACAATGGTCTTGTCAAAAATGAAACTCCATAGCTCTTACTTCAAAAAGAATAAGAGTTGAACTTGGAACTAAATACAAGTGACTATGGCTTCATGGTGCTCTGAATACCATGGTCCTAATGTAGAAATCATTTAGTGGAGTTTGTATAGTAACAAAGCAAATAAAATCATAAGATTTTTTCACAATACACCAGTGGGAACACTGGGTAGATGGGTTATAACAAGGAAGAGAAATCTCTGGTATAAGTCCTATCGTATTCTGAGGCTTTGGTTCGCTCAAATTTAAAAGTCTGTCCACTCCAAAAGGACTCACCTAATAGTCTGAGACAGTTTAGATCAAACACTCAGGTGGGCAACAAATGCCTATTTATAAGACTGAAGAGAGGCCAAAGTAAATCTGAATCCCAACCTATGACCATTAAACTGTAATCAGCTTATGCACTTGCAGAGTTGTCCTAGGATATCATCTCAGGGACTTCGTTACAGGATATGCTGGTGGGAGAATGTCAGTGTTGGCAGAGATAGATTCTCAAAGCAATTTCAAAAATGTCTTCAGAGAGAATAGTTGTTAGCATCTAGCAAGATGAAAGAATATAATCCCTTGACCATTTTGCAAAAAGTAGTGAAGTCAGATTTAGGAGAAACAGTGAAAAGGTGGAAAGAAATCAGGAATGGCTTCCATAAAGAGAGATTACCAAATCAATGATACATATATTTTGTTGACTGACAGTCAGCTTTCAACTTAAGGCCCAAATTATTGTATGTACATGGTTTATTTAAAGTTGGGAACCTTGATAATTGAGACAGAACATAATAATTAATACATTTATATGCTTACTTAAAATTTTAGGCAGGAACAGACAAGTTATTACAAAATATTAAACAACATAGACTTCCAAAGGAAGTAAATGAAAGTTACAAGATAGCATATTTATTGGACTTTGCAGGCTTCAGGTTCTTGTCATTGTTGTACACAGCACTTATATCCTTATGAAAACCCAGGTCATTCTGTATGGTATTCAAGGCCTCTGCACTCTGGGCTTGACTTGCTCTCCTCTGTCTCAGTTATCTTTCTATCTCTGTGACAAAACACCATGACAAAGGCAATAAAATAAAGTCTTTAACTGGGCTTATGATTTCAGAAGTTTAGAGCCCATGGTGGTACACATCTTGATCCACAAGAAGAAAGCAGAGAGAGCTAATGCAAAATTGTATGGACCTTTTGAAACCTCAATCCTTGCTCTTAGTGATATATTTCATCCAGCAAGTCCAAACTGCCCAATCCACCCCAAACAGTCAGAAACTGAGGTCCAAGAACTCAAATATATGAGCCTATCAGGGCTATTCTCATTCAAACCACCATACTCCCTTTTCAAGCACTGTTGAAATCAATCTTCTCTTGCCCATTTAATTACTTAGTTATTTACTTACTTACTGATGAACTATTTAGCATATGAAACCTGTACAGGTTTATGAGAATATCTTGTGATAATTTCAAACAAGGTTCCACTCAAGCCTCTGAAACAAAAAAATACAAATGGACTAGGAATGTATCTTGTACATAGCCTAAAACTTCTTGGAGCTAAAGAAATGTTATGAATCTTCTCTATATCTGTGGCAGTTAGTATACTGTGTTAGTTAGCTTTATTTCAGTGTTCTAAAACACTACTTGATTATTTACTTAAACAAGGGATTTTAACACTTGTTTTCAGGGGTTGTTCAGAGAGTCCATGGTTTATTTTGGCCAATATACTCATGAACAGGATTATGTCATCAGGAGCATTCCACAGGGCATGTAAGGTCTGCATTGCAAATAGCATAGAGTAGAAGACAGGGGTAAAGGGCCAAGAATACGATCCCTGCGTCACTGCCCATTCCTTCCAATTAGTCCCTTTCTTAACTCCCAGAATCTCCCCCAAACACATCCTCTTCCAAGGACTAAGCTACAAAAATAGAAGCATGTAGGAAACATCTCATATTCAGACATAACGTCCACCAACATTTCCCATACAACCTTTACAGAACATAACCTTCAGGAAGATAACTGCATAGCTTCAACAAATAGTGCATGAAATCCTAAGAAAATGTTTTGTTTAACCTATTAATTAAGGAGGGACCATTATGATTTCAAGAATATTTGAGTATAAGCTAGAAGAATATATATATATATATATATATATATATATATATATATATGTCTCACAATCATAGTAATGAAATCATGTGTGAACACATGTATACAAATATACATGAAGGAGTAAAATACACTAATGTATTCAGGATTTGCAAACATCCATACTCCTGTTAGGTGAAAGGATAAATAAATAGCAAAGCTCCGGTTTACTATTGGTACAGAATTGAAATAAATTCTATGCTTACTGGGGAGAAAATTGAGAATTTAAGTTCCTATATGAACAAATGATGTAAGCAACTCTTTTTTTTCTTCCTTTTCTTCTTGAACTATTTTTATTTAGTTTTTATTGGTTATTTATTTACATTTCAAATGTTATCCCCTTCCCAGTTTCCCCTCTACAAACCCCTATCACTCCCCCCCCCCTGTTTCTATAAGGTTGTTACCCCACCGACCCAACTACGGCCATCTAACCACCCTAGCTCAAGCCTCCACAGGACCAAGCGCCTCCCCTCCAATTGATGCCACATAAGGCAATCCTCTGTTACGTATACAGCTGGAGCCATGGGGTCCCCCCATGTATATATACTCTTTGGTTGGTGGTTTAGTCTCTAGGATCTCTGGGTGGTCCAGTTAGTTGAAGGGGTTGCAAACCCCTTCAGCTACTTCAGTCCTTCCCCTAACTCCTCCATTGGGATCCCCATGCTCAGTTGGCTGTGAGCATCCGCATCTGTATTGGTCAGACTCTGGAAGAGTTTCTCAGGGGACAGCTATCAGGCCCCTATCAGCAAGTGCTTCTTGACATCACCAGTAATGTCTGGATTTGGTTTCTGCAGATGGGATGGATTCCTATGGGATGGCTTTTTCTTCAGCCTCTGCTCCACTCTTTGACTCTGCATTTCATTTAGACAGGAGCAATTCTGGGTTAATATTTGTAAGATGTGTGGGTGGCCCCCATCCCTCAACCAAGAGCTGTGCCTAACCACTGAATATGGTCTCTACAGGTTCTGTCTCCCCTTTGTTGGATATTTAAGCTAATATCATCCCCGTTGGATCCTGGGAATCTCTTGCTTCCCTTGCATCTGTGACTTTCTAGTGGCTACCCCGCAGTTCCCCATCCCCCACTGCTACACACCTCCATTCAATTCGAGAAATAAACTTTTAAGATAATAGAAGGAAATAAAGTTTTGATACACAAGGCTAAATTTAGAAGCCTTGAAAATTTTATGTATGATTTGATGTATCTCCTAACAGCATGGAGATAGTTTGAATTTTGAACCAAATATTTCATCACTTCATGTCTTATTGAAAACAGATGCTGAAAAAGGACAAATTAATTATCTTATCATATTATGTTAATTATTGTAATTCACGAGGCAATTAAAATTTCTAACATTTGGCTCAAAAAAGAATTTTGTACTTGTTCTGTTCTTTGTTCTTTCAGTTTATACACTACATAAAGTAACAACCCTAGGGCTTTCAGGCACTCCCAGTTAAATAATATTGACATTTGCAGTAGTAAAAATAATAGCCACATAGAAATTTTAAATTGTTATTACAGAAGCGTGAGTTAATGAGTAAGAGTACATTACGGTTATATAAATTGCACAAGTATAGGCTGAAGGGGTGAGGCAAGCAATAAGAGAGGCTCTGCAGTTCTAAGCATGGAACTTAATACATCCAGTGTTCCCAGAGAAAGAGAAACACAAGGGCAAGCAAACTAGCCTACTAACTGCCTTCACACCTGCCAATCAACCTCCTCATTTTTGTAGGGAATGGGGAAATCATGAATAAGCTTTAAAGTTTGGAAAACTGGGAGCCTGACATATGTCAACAAAATAGATAAGTTCTGTGAGGAGTTTTTAACTCTAATCCAGCAGAAACATCACTAGGAAGACCACTGGCAAAACACCAACCTGTTAACTGATGGGGTGGAGGAGGGGCTGTGTGAGGTACTAGGTACTGGGTACTGGAGTCCTGGGAGGTACTGGGAGGGATTCTGGGAGAACAGGGTCTGTGATTGAGATGTAAAGTGATAAATTAATTAATTAATTAATATATAGAGAAAAAACACCAATTTGTTCTCTAAAGCAGTCTACCACTGCAAGACATTCTGAATGGCAGAACAATTCTCAGAGTTCAGCTTATTTATACTAAATCCTACTTCACAGGTACTGAAAGACTAACCACTCAAAAGAGTTTAGGGTTCAATTTATTATTATTATAAATAGACATCCAATAGTTTTCCATTTTTTATGTATTTCATGGAATTTCACTTTCACATAACAATCTAAAAGAGACTTAATTCCAGTTTACTTGCTATGAGTATTCTATACTACATTTAGAATAGCAATATAGTACTATAGGTTGTGTTCATATCAATAATAAATACTTCTACTATACAAAATAGAGTTTTGTGGTAAAATGTGGGTCAAGGGTTTTACATGGATTATTGGAGCTGATTTTCATAAGAGACAATGAAGACCACTATATTTGATTTTTTTCTCTTATAGAAAAATAAAGTTCCTAAGTTAAAGATTGAATCTAAGCCAGGTATGTCAGCTTAAGTCTAAAGCCAAATTGTTAATAACTCAACTATCTACCTTCTTTCCCTAAGTCAATATGAATAATGTTGACTTTCATATCTGAAAAGATTTTGTTCACTAAATATTCAACTACACAATTCCTCATTTTGAATGTGAATAAACTTTAATGTGTGTGTGTGTGTGTCCTTTCTTTTTAGGAAATATAAAGAAAACATTGTTTACTATTTCTGAGTTTTTGTTTACTTATATGTTTTGTTTGCTTGGCATTTGGTCGGTTGATCTTTTAAGATTTGTGACTTACATTGTCAGGAAAATTTTGTTCTCATGGTTAAAAATCAAATTAATACATTGGTAACTCATATTTTTATTAATTATCTCCTGGATTTCAGTTGTTTTGATTTTTCATTTGCATAACTAGAAAATAAATTAGATTATTATTAAATCTATAATTTATCTATCTCTTGCTTGTCCAACTTTTCAGGCATAATGAGACAGCCAAGAGGATCAATAGTGAGATGAATGCAGGATTTAGCCAACTAAACCCTGGAAGTCTCCTGGAAGGTTCAGTTTCCTACAGCTGTAATATTTCGCATCAGGCCAGACACAGTTTTACCCTCTTCATGCATTTCTAGGAGAAATATCACATAATTATGTATTATCTATTCAAAAGAATAAATTAGAATTCCCAAGGAATATAGGCTTCTTCCTTTAAAAAGAAAAGACTAATTAACATAATCTTCCCTGTATTTCAATAAGCAATCAAGAAATTTTATCGAATTCTAAAGTTTTGCAAGAATAAGGTCATACTGCCAGTAGAGGTGTGAGCAGGTAAGGAACATTCAGTGATTGTACCCCACTTTCTCAGATATTCTATTCTTCTCTTTTGTAACCTCTATACAAAATAATAAACAGGAAGCTTGTGACTATGTGCAATACTTTGATAAAAGGCCCGAAATTTTACAGAAATCAAAACAATAGAAATTATCCAAAGATGAGCTGTCGTTATTTCAAGAATCACCCTTGTTGTGTTGGAGATGAGGAAAATTTCATTTTCCGTCCAAACTCAAATGGTTGATTGGCTGGTTGGTTGGTTGTTGATTAGGTTGGTTAGTTTTAAGGGCAACATAAAATTTTCTAAGCATATTAATTATAACATCTGGCTTCTTCCAGTTTAATGCTAAGATAGTCCACTAACAATAGTCCATTTGAAGGAAAGTCCAATAAAATAGAAAAGTCCAGTGGAGCTCTGTGACTGAGCCTTTCAAGTATGATAAACACTGCATTTTAAATATTGGGGGTATTAACATATTAACAGAAAAAATCAATCTCACTGTTGCAATTATCTTGTCCATAATCCATTTATTTAAACTAGGCAATATGTAACTCAGTGGGAGCTAAAGCCTTCCTACCTGACTGGCTTGAGCAGTATTCAATCAAGCAATTCTTTCTGGATACTCTTGTAAATGGTGAGTTTCCAAATCACACACTTCTGTTTTTTTAATTCTAATTATATCAAAAGGGGACTACTGTATCTATATAAATATGGGATAAACTACTTTATTTCTGAACAAATAGGAAACCTAAATAATTCCACATCTTCTCTGTCATTTTAAGTCATTATGAATAATAAGCACATTTTCTGTCTTCTCACTAAATGTAATTATCAAGCAGTTTGCTGCTTTTGCATGTTACAAAAGGCCATGTCATTTAGAAACGAATCATTAAGAAAGAAGCACATGTGACCCCATTCCCACCCCTTAGGATTGATGAATCACAGTGAAGATGGCTTCACTATAACTCATTATCTTCAATATTACCCTCAACATAACAAAAGCAAAGGAGAAACACTAATGTCCTTTTCATGGTTAAAATATTACTTGGCATATAACTGTTATTATTTCTTCCTTTATTTTTTGCCCACTCCTACATTCCACTCTGCATTCCAAAAAGAAACTAGAATGACAATGGACTTGTATTCCAAAGTAATGCTAATGTATTTGCAATCAAGAAAGAAAATAACCAGAAACACATTTATTATTATTATTATTATTATTATTATTATTATTATTATTATTATTA